>JANSTS010004887.1:70577-80857 GCA_026546915.1 Sylvicola fuscatus | reverse complement strand
GCTATTTTTATACTTCCATCAGATTGTTGTATATAATTGCAATAATCCATTTAAATGCTTATTATATTGGTGTGGAAATAAATGTTCACTAAATATAAATATACGACCTCGATGTTACATTTGGTGACTACAGACATATTTTTAAACATGGCGGCTCACAAAGTTTACATGCCTAATAATAAGGATATTTATCTAAAACGATTTCGCAGGAATGTCTTTAATGCATTCCAGCAAATTAACGGTAATTCCATATATTCTATATAGAACATGATTTTATGCGAATTATTACATCGATTTGAGCTTACGAGAATGTCACGAGAATGAGTAACTTAAAAAAAAAATCATGATAATTTTTAAATATGGTAAACACTGTAAATGGAAAATTTTTTGGAACATTAAGAATAATTTTTAAATTATTTAATTGCAACTCATTTTACGAGTAAAAATATTTGATGACTCTATTAAATATGAACCAAACGATTATCTATACTGCAGTCTCGTATACAGGTAATAACTGACGACATCTAGTGCCGCCATTTTTTTATTTTTTTTTCTAAACAAGTATTTTTACAAAGAAATATTATATTAAATATGCAATTGAAAACAGAAGCCATTGTTAAAAGGCAAAAAAACATCTTGTTGATTTTTGTTATTAAATAGATATTATTAACATTTCAAGATTAAATTTTAAAAAAAAGCAGCATTTAAAATATAGTTTTCTTGACTCATTAAAATTCAGTCGAGTTGGTTTAACAAATGATCAATTAATACTATTCTGATAAAAATATAAATATATAATTAACTCACAGAAATAAGACTTAAAAATGGGGTGGATTTTTTTCTACATATTTCTAATCTTTTTTCATGGTCATGAATGTGTAAAGCAAGTAAGTTACTTAACTGATGACTGCAGTGTAGTTTCAAATATTGTTAAATGGAAATAATTTTAGAAAAAGACTAAAACAGATCTTATCAGTTTTACCTGTTATCAAAATGAATCGATGCACTTAATCGGAGAGATAAACCAATGCGGATTGACAATTGATGAAACAAAAACTAAATCTATTAATGTCGATTTGAATATTAATATATTAGTTAAAGAAATTACGATAGCTGCAGTCTTCAGTCGTATTAATCCAGACACAACGGAAACTGCACTCTTAAAAGGTCGCGGGGAATTTTGTGCTGGCTTTAAGCAACTTAAAGAATCTGGTGTTATCATGATAATTGGATCTTTTAAAAAATTCACCAATTTTGTGGCCTGTCCAGTCAAGGTATTATTTATTATTAAATTAAAGAATCCGTAAGTTCATCTAGATTATATTTTAGGGAAACTATTATGTAAGGAATATGGTACCACAAGGGTCATCTCTACCAGCCGTGCTTCCACGCGGAAAATATTCTGTTACAATCAAATTTTTTATTAAACCTTATGGAGAGATTTTGACAACAAAAACATTGTTAAATCGTATTTAATAATACGTTTATTCAAATTGATGTTTCATATAGCTACTGAATAAAGGAAATATGTAATTTTTTATCTAAATACAAAAGTCTAAGATCGATTTAATAATCCAGTTTACAGATCATAATTGATTACATATTTGATTGATTAATATTTGGAATTTCAGAGATTTCAGGTATTTTTATGAATTCATATTTCGCTTTTATTGCTGGGAATTTTAGGAAGGATTTAAGAAACCTAAAAATGCAACAGATGTTCATAAGTTTTTTCATTCATTACTGCAAATTTGAGAATTTTCAATAAAGGAATTTTTGTTTTAACTTGTTATAAAATCAAGACTAATTATCGCGAATATTTTATACTTCAAGCAGGAATATAATTTCCAACTAGGAAATTTTGAAAAATATTGATGAGAAGAAAAATTCCGTGAGTTAAAAAATTATAATAATTAAAAAAAATTCTGTTTTATTTCGAACTAATAATCATTACGATTAAGTAATGTGGTATGGCTAATGAGCATTGATGTCAACATTGATTGATTCTACAGATTCAAGATAAGTATAAAGCATTAGAATACTGACAATATTTAGTGACAGTTAATAACTACCGCGAGCAATAGTCGCGGGCGGCTTAATCATTTACGAAAATGTTTTAAATTACTTATAAGGTAAAATATAATAAATTTATGCCATTATAAAAACTAACTTAGATTAGAAAGAATTTGTGAATATATTTAGAAAGTGGAACGTCATGAAAAAGGAAATGTCCGATATTTTCATACTCGTAAAATTATTGTCTTGTCCAAGAATGAAGTTATTTCTTTATATACTTCTCATTAGTTTAATGAAAATGAAATGTCTGATGTTTCATGGTCATCAATTCTTTTAAACAATACACCAACTGGAAAACTTGCCCACTAAAGGTATATAATCTAGCTAATTTAATACAGGTCCAAGGAGTCATTTTCAGCAACAAGTCTATTTTATAAACTTTACAAATCTTTGTGTTGGGCTAGCTCGGATTTATGACGGGGATACAAAAGTCTTAAAATCATTTCAACATATCTCCCATAATTAATTCCTCATTAATTTAATTGCTGGATTGATGACTGAAATAATACATAATTTAATTATAAAATGGAAATTTATTCACTGAACTTAAAAAAATCATATAAAACAGAATTCTACGAGTATGTAAATACAATTTAAAAAAATAGCATTAAAATATTAATCAGAAACGCATAAATTCCATCGCAACTTGCAAGATAATCAAAATAAGTGGCTGTGAGTATTTAACAATTAATTTTCCAGCCACATGTTTCACCACCTCCTTCACAATGTCTTCTACCACACCTCTCTGCATCAGCGAATCAAACAACGAAAGTAATGCAGTAATGCGCTATCAAGTGTAATTTGCTACAAAGTCAACATATAGCAGCATTTCCATCTGTATACATTCAACATTGTACAACATTTACTTCTTAACACAATTTTCTTAAATGCGAAAGTGAGAGTTGATCGCCCCTGATCGCTTGTAATTCGCGGTCGAACCGCAAGACATGATATATATATATATATATATTAGTGAAAATTCCACGTATAATCGTGTAATTTGAATAATCGCTAATTATTTATTTACATTCAGCTCATTGTGATGCGAATCTGCGCGCGCACCGCGATGCGCCAGTATAGCGTGTAAGTTGTAACCACTTTTGCTACATGAAATAATGCACTTGAACTTGACGCTTTATACAGGTGCATCGAACTTGTGCAATGGATGGTGGATGAATTCATTTGCTAAATTTATTATGTGCGATTTATTGTGTTCGTGAAAGAAACTGCAGTCAAGCGTCTTATTAGCTGATTAACGCATGCGCGTCGTGTGGATGAACAAGGTGGCGATGCGTGGCGTGGAATCACATTTTTCGCACATTTATGCTTATTTAGCTTTAACTTTTAATTGTCTACCAACGGAATTCAGCATTTAAGGAATTTTTAGGAAACTTTGAAATTATTGAATTGAAAAGTTTGTAATTTTTGAGGAATTCTTTAGATTATACGGATTATACGGAAAACAAATGTCTTCAACATAAAAAAAGATAAGGAGCATTTATATTCATCGATTTGGTTGAATTTGCCTCTAATTCTTGTCTGGCGTGTCATAGCTTTTGTCATTTTTGCAAAATAGATTCAATGATTCAGCTCTACTGACCACAAAATGCAGCAGTTCATTCAGCGAATCTTCTCCATTGGAAAATTGCATCTAAAACGTGCAAAACAAAGCCCTCGAATTATAAATTAGCAAGATTAATGCGTTCTGCTCTTGTAGTCTTCTGAGTGCAACGATACACATCTTGCTTCTCTGTTCACCAGCTGGGCGATCGTACTCCAATTTGTATCGTGCAGAGTGCAACCATAAGAAAACGCGTGTTCATTCAAAGATAAATTTCACGCCAAGACTTACCTTTATGCTTATAAAAGCTAGTGATCATAGCCACTTTCCAGTTAATCAATGTTCAGTTAGCGTCGCGACATGATCAAATACGCCGTGTTGCTGTTCTTGCTTGTAAGTGCCACCCAAAGTGAAGTGCCTCCTAATCAAAATAAAGCAAATCTTAACAAAAGTGAATAATTTCAGATAGTGCCGTCCCCAATTCTAACCCACAATGAACGTCCTCGACGACGACCACCACTGGATTACGACACAGATCCTCGTCTAATGGATCAGCTAGCTGTTTCCAATTCCTGGACACCAAATCGGATTATTTCAGCCACTTACACCAGCAATCCCCAAACAGGTGGGAATCTTTTCAAAGCCAAGGCTGAACCTCGATTAATTTCTCTATCCATAGGTACTATTCGGAATGGCAAAGTTACCATGACAGTACTGCCAAACAAACAGAGTCAATTAGACAACCAAGATCTACAAGCATCTCAATCGCTGGCCAATGCCCAGACAGCTGAAGAATTTGTCACTAAAGCTGTAAGTTTTAAGGATAGGGATGTTACCCGGGCCCACCACTCATCCTATGTCAAATACGATGTGTACGAAAAGGAGGTGGCGACCAAAACTAAACCACAGTTTTCAACACATCCACAGCCATTCCAGCCGTACGCCACGTCAAGCCCAGCCCAAGCGCTTGGTGCGTTCACTCGAAACATACCCAAAGTCCTGCCGCGACCACAAGATGATCAACTAACCAGATCTTCGGTTCAGTTTGATCTTTACGATTACAGGCATCCCCATAAGACGCAAGAAAACTCGGAATATGTTGGCTCATACACTGAGCCGGACAGCCAACCAACATCTTATAATCATCAAAAGTCTCATCACAGTTCTCATTACGAGGACAGTCCGATGAAGTATGAGCTCATGAAGATGAGAGATATTATGCCGACAACTTCAACCACTACTGAAATGCCGAGATCAGAGCTTATAATGCACATTCGGGAATCTGTTATGAAATACATGCAGGAGATGGAAGCTGAGGGAAAGTTTCCCGCTAAAGAAAACAGTGAAATGAAGACTTACTTTCGATTTCCAGATAAATCAACCAGCTATGATATTTCTGAAATCTACGATGAAGTAGCGTCCAGAGTGCAAAGGGATAGGA
This sequence comes from Sylvicola fuscatus, assembly GCA_026546915.1. Classification (NCBI taxonomy): domain Eukaryota; kingdom Metazoa; phylum Arthropoda; class Insecta; order Diptera; family Anisopodidae; genus Sylvicola; species Sylvicola fuscatus. Next base: position 75,779 of record JANSTS010004887.1, on the reverse strand, counting down.
GTAAGCCATCAAAAGGAGAGCATGAATCATATTACAGGCCCGTTAAGGAGTTGCGATACAATGATAATATCAGTAAGGGTCAGTATTCTACTAAGAAGCCCCAGTACCCTAAACCGTCCTCAATCTCAGATCAAATTGACCTGACAGTAAAACCTAAGACACAACCCAAACACTATGATCTGTCCGCTCTTGATGTTGGCCAGTCGTGGTTGCATGCGCCGTCACACGATAATCGCCACTCCCATCGAGAGCGTCCAGTTGATCAGGCCAAATCCATGTCTCAAGTGAAGCAAAAGCTCCATTTTAATACTCAAATGTATCACGACATCAATTCAATGACGACTTCAAAAGAAAGACGTCCTTCCCACGAAAACAACGATCGTCACAAAGACTACTCACCAAGTGATAACACATATAAAGTGGAGGAAGATGAGGGGTACAGGTCGTATCCGTCTCACTCAAATGTCCGAGATGGCTTGGCCAGTGTTGGAGCATCAATTAGTGTTGGGCAAAAGGAAGAACATTTCCATGATAGAGAACCTGCTGTGAAATCATCTAAATCTGGTCCAGTCCATTATATAAATGGTGTTCCAGTAGCAAATCCTTACAAACTTGATGAAAGCACTTTAAAGTATGTTTTTATTTTTCAATTTTTAAACATTATAATTTTAAATAAATATTTTATTTCTTCAGACAAGTTTTTAAAGAAGAACAACCACCCCCAAGACCCTCCGAAGAAAATTACAACAAAAACTCTTGGCATCCGTATAGCCCTTCCAGCACAGAAACTCCGTCCTACGATAAAAATCCTCCCAAACATTCATCCTACAACAGCTACGACCCAAAGTACAATCACGAATTGCATGTTCACCACAACCAGCATTCTTCATGGGATGAACAAGATGATATGCAACAACAAAGGCCCGTGACCAGCTATCAGACACACCATCAGACGTCTTGGGACGCACCTAGCGATCCTCACTCGCATAGACCGACGAGTAACCAACATCGTCATCATGGAGCGTCCGATCTGCATGGCAGTGCTTCATCTCAACGGCCCAGTAGCCACATGATTGGGTCGATTGCATTCAAGAAGGGAAAACGACTGCAACACCCCAAACCAGTGACAAAGATTAAAATAAAACGAGAGAAATTTGTGGGCAAGAAGCAGGCAGATGTAGAATTAGATACTGAAATGAAACCACCGCGAAAGTCGTAGTTTTGTTAAGATTTCTTTATTTTAATTTATGAAGTACTAATGTATAGAATTTCTGTGTCTACTGCGTCGTTGTCTTGTGATAATGCTTAATATATTTAGAAGAATATTTGTTTAAATGTTTTACTTTTTCATTTAAAAGAAAACTTTCTCCCATTTTCAGTGAACTGAAACAGATATTAGTGAATTTTAATGATCGTTATGGATTTTTTAATTAATTCCTCTAATTGCATGACTATCAAGTTTCATGAGTGCAGTAGAGCGTCTCAAATTCAGAATGGCATCTTTTATTATAGATGGAGTCTTTACACGCGAAATTATCTATCACAGCTTTAAATATGTTTTAATTATTAATTAACAGCGCCACCTAATGATCAGGACATCGTACTAAATTTACAAAATACTTTATGTATAAATCTTAATAAATTTTATATAATATATATACCTCAAGTCACTCTGGCGGGAATTTCCTGAAACATTCATCTAGCTGCAGATTTTTGGTTTTGCCAGCAACGAAATTTGCTCCCATCAGCACATTTTAGAACTTTCTTCATCACGTCGAGTTGTCGTGTGAGCGCGAGGTTATCTAAAAGAGTCGCCTCTTGTTAAATTAAATATCCTAATAATCAAGTAAGTACAAACTAAACAAATAAACCCAATAAATTATCCACAAAACTTTGCCTCGAGTTTAATACAACCGATAAAACATTAAGCAAACGTGAAAAGTAATCCAGCGAAAAACTAGACTTTTCGCCGAATTATGTAACAATCATGTCGGCCTGTCATGTTTTGCGGCCATATATCGATTGAGATTAGACCTTGAAATTAAAAACTCATGTAATTGCTATAAAATCGCGTATTTTCCATTTCACAGCGATCCAGAACAACATCAAAAAACAGCCAACAAAATGCTTTTCTCATCGTTGATGGAGTCGGCTCGTTCCTCGCCGTTCAAGGGTCCATTCTCGCGCGCCCAATGCGACGCACCAGCAGCTGACAGCCAGTCACTTGTGCCCAGCCGCAGCATTGCCGCCGCCGCCACCGCTCAGGAGGACTCCTGTGAGTTCGGATCGAACAAATACTTCATGCTGTGCGGCATCGGTGGTATTTTGTCGTGCGGTACCACACACACCTTTGTCGTGCCATTGGATTTGGTCAAGTGCCGTCTCCAGGTTGACCAGGCCAAGTACAAGAACTTGTTCAACGGGTTCCGTGTCACCGTCGCCGAAGAGGGTGCTCGCGGCTTGGCCAAGGGATGGGTCCCAACATTGTTGGGCTACTCTGCCCAGGTGAGTGCACTTTTTTATGACAGAATGAAATGTTTTTTGTTTCTGTGTTCACGCCCAATATCAATTATCATGTTTTGATCACGTGTTTAGCGATCATTATCATTGTTTTAATGCTAATAAGACGATTAGCTGGTGCTCTGTATCACAAGTTTTTGATTTAGCCTGGTTTAAAGCAACCTTAAGCCTGTGCAGTGTGCTTGCAGTTAATTTGATTATTAACGACGTCACATTATGTCATGGATGCTTACATGACTTAAAGAAAATTTGTTTTTTTTTCAGCAAAGATTTTTTGTATTACGTAATAATATTGATAAATATTGCTGGAGAATGTTGTTTAAAATCTATAAGACAACGTTTAAGTTATTATCGTTCACAATTGAGTGAAATATTTAAAGAAAATTCATTTAGTTTGGACACTTATAACAACACTTAAAATATCTTATCTTGAGAAAAAATTTATTTTACTGTCTTTCAGTGTTATTCTAATGCAATTTTTCAAAAACATACATTAAAATCTTAATCAATAAATCAATTTTTAAGTTAAAGTTGAAAGTACGAATATGAAACAAAGAACAAGAATTAAAAAAGAAGAAAGTCTATGGCCACTTAACGAAAGATTTGCAATTTTCTTGTCGCGAATCTTTTTAGGAATTTATTTATATTTCTTATCTCATCATCTTTATATTTGGCTCATAATCTCTTTCAAAATTAAACATTCCACTAGTCAATGTTAATTCAATTTGTTATCACTTTCAGGGTCTGTGCAAATTCGGTTTCTACGAATGGTTCAAAGTGTACTATGCCAACATGATTGGCGAGGAGAACGCATATCTGTACCGTACATCGCTGTATTTGGCGTCATCAGCCTCGGCTGAGTTCTTCGCTGACATCGCCCTGGCGCCATTCGAGGCTGCCAAAGTGAAGATCCAGACAATGCCCGGCTTCGCCAACACATTCCGTGAGGCCGTACCAAAGATGATGCAGGAGGAGGGCATGAGCGGCTTCTACAAGGGCTTGGTGCCATTGTGGATGCGTCAAATCCCATACACAATGATGAAGTTCGCCTGTTTCGAGCGTACCGTCGAATTGTTGTACAAGCACGTCGTGCCGAAGCCACGCACTGACTGCACCAAGGGTGAACAGTTGATTGTCACCTTTGCCGCTGGTTACATTGCCGGTGTGTTCTGCGCTGTTGTATCTCACCCCGCCGATGTTGTCGTCTCCAAGTTGAACCAAGCCAAGGGCTCGTCCGCCATCGATGTGGCCAAGAGCTTGGGCTTCCGCGGCATGTGGAACGGCTTGGGACCACGTATCATCATGATCGGTACACTCACCGCCTTGCAGTGGTTCATCTATGATGGTGTTAAGGTGGCTTTGGCCATTCCACGTCCACCACCACCAGAGATGCCAGCTTCGATGAAGGCCCGTCTGGGCGTCGAATAAAGGGCGACGTCGCTGTGTTCGGTCGATATGTTTTAAATTCATTAACTATACCGTCATTGCCATTCTACTGGTGGCCGTTGCACTCTTATGCTACTGCCGAATACTTATTATTTCTGTTTTTTTTTTCTATATTTTGGCAATAGTCTCAATACTCCAGCAATTTAGATGTCCTAAAAAGAAAATGAAAACGACGCGTTTAATCAATACTTTGTATCTTATGTTTTCACTGTTAGTTCTTTAGCTCCTTGACGTTTTAAGAGGATAAAAGTTTTTATTTATTTACATTCTAAAGAACTCTTAAACATTCGATTATATATATTATGTATGTCTTCATTCGTTCATTATGCATTCTAAGCAAATCTTAACACATTCTTTAAACTGCATTTTACTCTTTTTTGTGTGTTATTTAATTTAGTTTTATTGTTATTATGATTTACCGTCGAGTCAAGTGTATCAAAATCCAGCACGGGTAAATTTAATACATGTATTAACGATATTCAAATGATATACTTCTAAATAGAAATTACACAATAAAAATGAAGTTAAGTTAATGAAAAAATGTTATTTATTTACTTGCATGTTTAAGGTTTCATTCTAGCTAATTAATTTCAGATTCAATTTAAGCTATAATTAGAGTTGACAGTTTAGGAAGCAATAATTGGTCCTTGAACAAATCAAAGTCGCTTTCTGTCAGACATTAATGATAAGGTTTAGTATTGTATTAATATGCTGTGAGAGATGATTTGAAAAATATTTCATTTATTATTGGAAACTTTGTAAAAATTATAAATAATTTTATATAATCATTTAAGTACTATATGGTATCAAATGTACGAGTAGTTTACCCTAATAGTTACAACTGGTGCATCTTTGATTCTTCAAGGATAATTTTTTATATCAAAACCGTCATTGTTTTTTCTTACATAATATATGTAAAAATCAAATGTGTAAACAGATTCTAATGGTTATACAGAAATACGTCTTGACATCGCCTTATCCCAATAAAGCAGTCTAGAAGAATGTTAGAGAAATATTGCATAAACGGGTGTAGTAATTGTAAACAAAAATGTTGTTTTTAAATTACATGCAAGAACACAAACCGGAAAATGTTTCATAAAATAGAAATAATTATCCTTCCATCCTTTTCCAGTCAATTTCTAAAAGAATGAAATAGAAATTGTTCTAAGAAATGATTGACCAATATTCAAATTTATCGAACTGCTCTAAAGTAAATTATTTTAATTGGAATTTTAT
>JANSTS010004887.1:59363-70477 GCA_026546915.1 Sylvicola fuscatus | reverse complement strand
AATATTCAAATTTATCGAACTGCTCTAAAGTAAATTATTTTAATTGGAATTTTATTTTTACTATGATTTTGATGAAGGAAATTTATTAGAGATTAATAAGACAAATTAGTAGTAGAACTTTTAGTGAAGCTGTTTTCGACTTTTTAGCTGATGAATAAGTTTACATTTTTATGGCATTTTAAATCGAATTATTGGTCAATCTAGTGTTTTAAACGCAAGAAAAATGTTGCTATAAAACCATTTGAAATATATTTCAAATTTGTTTCCTAAAAATCTTCATTTTTTTCAGATATTTCTTTAATAGTTTCGAGACCAAAATACTTACAAGGATTTGACCAAACCGATTTTTAAAAACTTATGGTTAAATGGTTCTAATTAGGCTGAATTATATTATTTACCTTATTAATTATTTTATTTTAATATTTTGATAGAGCTAAAAAAAAATTAATCTATAGAATGAAGGTCTTCAAAAAATTTGTTTCGTATTTAAAATAAATTCCATTCATCTACAAAAAAAAAATTATATATAAATATTTTTATGCCCAATTCTTTTATGTTTTTAAGCATATTTTTGTGCCTAAAGTAAACCAAATTAATACGATTGATTCGTTTTTACTTTATGTTAGGTGATTGATAGATTTTCATTAATTTATATATTCTGAAATCGAAAAAAGTTGATCTAGACTTCTGATCGCGATAAGTAAATATGTTTAAAATACCGATGGAAATAGCTCACAACAACACAAAATTGTTAAATATTTTAAAAATAAATCACAATAGGATTTTAAAATATTTAAAGTTTTTTATTTTTTATATGTGTATTTTGCAAACTTACAATATTGTTATGCCATTTGTGCAGCATATAAAGGTAGAGTATATATTATCATATATATTTATTTTTGTGTCTATTCATATATTATTCACATTTGTTATACAGGCGAATAAACCTTAATTAGTTAAACATAACATATGATTTGAATCATAATATATCAATTTATCTATTCTAGTAGTAATATATAATTATTGTTATAAAAAAATATCAGGTGACTTTAGGATCGTAAAAAATAACTAATAAATGAAACGTATCACTATTTAGTCGCGCATGTTGCACGATGTTTGCGAATAAAAGTAAAAATTAAAATCTAAAAACAAAATCAAAGAATATACATAAAATTAATTAAAAATATAGATTATCGTATTTACATAATAAATGGACAAGACACTCAGCCAGTACTTATATGTTTTCAGTATAAGTATCATAAAAAACGAAGAATCAAAATAAAAATATTTTTTAAGTTAAAGGATATTTTTCATGTTTATTACGACTGTAATATATTTAGTTGCATCTGGTATCGTAGTTATGTTAAAAGAGATATAATTGACATAACCATTGCGCATAGCTTTTTTATTATTAATTTTTTTTTCATATCCAATTTTTTTCATTTTTTTTAGTACTTAATTAATGTACAAAGAAACAAAACAAACAATCCATTTTCAAACAAGAAAATGTACCCACATCATCAGTCTTTTAGTTACAAGTGAGTTTTAGTGGCTTCTGTTAAACATTTCAAATAATCTTCAATTTCGATCGAAAAGTTCTTTTTTTATGATTTTTTATGTCTACACAAGGAATTCGCCAAAAATTAACAGCAAATATATTTAAAATTGCGGTATAAAAACGATCATTTGTGCTCAATATATTTATTAAATTTTATTGCAGAGCATTGTTTATGTATTTTTAATTTTTTTTTTTTTTGTTTGATATCATAATTATAAAAATATGGCCTCGGATTAATGATTTTTAAGATCAAATTTTGTGCAATAAGCGCATATATAAGAAAAACGTTGTCGCATTTATATAGATCAGGTATAACATGAATTTCTTTCTTTGAAGAACAATTAAAGACAACTTACATCATTGGTATATAACTTAATGGACTTTTACATGGATTGGTTAGAATAAAATTTAAAAACAATATAATTTAGACAATTTAAAAGAAAACTTTAAGTCCATTGAGTTACTAGACATGTTACGAGTATTTGATTTTCAGTAAATGTTCGATTTCTTAGAGTAAAAGCTAAACAATTAGTATTAGTTACCAAGAAATGAACCAAAACATTGAATTTCGGAGATAATTGATTCTGATGGGAAAACAGGTGCAGCCACATCAATCCATGAGGCGACTTCACCTTTTTTCACATCCTTATAGCTGTCGATGTGCTATTTTACAATCACAATTTAATTTAACACGCAGAGATCGCATTTTCTCATTAGTAGCTTTAGCAGTTTACTTTAGCAGCTACTAATCTGCGTCTTGGATTTGTTTGTCTGAAAATAAAATAAAAATACATAATATTATTAATCCGTTGATAAGACTTTGATGTAAATAAAGCGATCAAAATAAGAAATTTGCAAGCATTAGAAGATCTCTGATCAGCGACTGTTTTGAAAACATTTAGAAAAGAGAGTAACTTGTAGATACGATTCAGAAATTTTCCATCACGCCTACGAATAAATATAGTTCAAACATGTAAGGAAATTTCTAGGAGATTTGGCAGACAACAATAAGCAAATGACCTAGTTGTTCGTTTACGTGATTCGTAGAAATTCTATCTAAATTACACATAATTCAACAAACATACAATGTATCACGATTCTTCCATTGAGCGACATAACTCACGTTTTCAGCGACATGATCAGTGAAACCAATTTGTATTTATGCTGCAATACAGTGAAAATCACGCGAACTATTCAATGTCACATTGCCGTTCAAGGACTCAGACACTGTAAAGTCAATGTATCTTCAAAGTCACGGAACTTAATAATGTTTTGTCGGCGCGAATACGCCTAAATGATTGACTGCAAATGCTTATTCAAGCATACAATTTCGCGCATATATGTATTGTTTATCATATCCGCGCTGATCGTTCTACATATGCACAGCGACTTGCGTAAATTTTGTCGGTCAAGTTCACTTATATGGTCGATAAGTGTTTGATTAATCATGCTTTATGTATTTCGTATGTAAAGGTTGGTTCAGGTGGTTTACCTTGTTTTGTTTGGCGTCTAACTAACGTAATCCCACTGCGTCGACGCCGTCGATTTTTGTTCTATGTATACAAATCTCCCGCTGTTTCGTGACAATTATTTATGTTTTGTTATGCTGATTTGTTGTTGTTGTTGTTGTTGTATGTTTTATTTTATTGTTTTAATATGTTGAGTCTGTCAGTCTCTCTCCTGGATGGCACGACGCACATTCGGATGGTGCCAAACAAAAATGGTCGCACTTTTCACCAGTACGGTGAGGCGGACGTCTCTGTGGGATTATTCCACGCGGCGTAGTCCGACCAGGTGTGTTTGGCCACAGCCTCTTGTGTGTAGATGCTGCAGTTGTATTTATTTTGGATGGGATCGACACGTTCAATCGGCTTCATCGTGGGCATTTCTTTAGAATCCATTGAGCCTTTCTTAGTGAGCAAGTAGTTGTTATTCTGAAATCATTTAATTATTGAATAAACATCCATTATAAAAAAATTAGTTCAATCTTACATTATTGTTGTCCCAATGTTCGATGTTATCATATCGGTAGCAGACGCAGAACTCCAATTTGCGTGATGCTGGTGGAAGTGTGATTTTGAACGAGAATGTGTCATAAAGAGTGTAAGCTCCGCTCCCAGCACCGATCTAATCAAAATAACAATTGGTTAAAACCTCTTCTTATATCCGAAGAAAGTGCAAAAACTTACCGTATTGTAAGTGCAGAAAACATCTTCTTGGCTCTTCCAATCATCCCATGACGTACGCACGATGACCTCTTTCTGGAAGCTGACATTACGAACCTTTATCGTTCCCACGACAATCGACTCATTCTCCTTGACAATCACGTTTTCTAAGCACACAAATTGTGAGTCTAATTTTCGTCTGTAAAACATCAAAGTGACATGTGAAGTTAAAGAAGCCATCGAAATGTTTTGCATCAGGAAAACTTACCTAAACTCGATGTAATCTGACGCCGGCTGCCTGAACTCGACAGTCCACTGTTCCGGCGTGACAGGACTGATAAGACCTTGCGTAACCTGTGCAAGAAAGTTCAAACTCCAACTGGGTGGCAGATACGAGGGCTCAGTCATGACGCGCACGTGCACCAGCTCCTTGCCATTGTCATCGGCGAACACCACTTTCTTCTTTGATCTAAAAATATCGGTAAGACATTATAGTCAAAAGTTTGCGATGTGAGTGCAATGTGAGGCAGCTGTACTTTAATTTTGTCGGTGACTGTTGGTCGGGCTCAACTTCATCGTCTGGCTTCACGACAAGGCACGGCCGTATCGGCATTGTGGGCATCTTGAGTGTGAGGCCGGGATTCTTACGGTATTGTGGTGGTGTTTGGGGCCGGAATGATGCGCGTGGTGGCTCATAAAATCTGCAATTTTTTTTTATAATGAAAATATTGTTTGATTTAAGCTTATTTTTAGGATATGTGATGTCTTTGAATATTCTTGACGTCAATCGGCTGGTTTTACGCCTTTGGCATTTAACGGCATTTGTGGGGGTGTTAATCATGGAATTATTTCGGAGATTCAGCTCATCGCTGGTGATTATACTTACAGAAAATTGGGGCTATAATCAGCTAAAAATGTAGCTTGAGGACTACGAGACAGCAACATGTCGTACTCGTAGTAGGCAGGCATACCAATAGCAGTGGACATGTAACAAAAATCTCTGTAACAAGACAAAACAAAATATATATTTAAGATGAAGCTTTGAGAAATTGTTTTAAAGTAATTAATGTTAATGGATTAAACTACTACAACAATCATTGTTTGGCTAAATACAGCAAAGACGTCTTTAAGATCACTAGCCAAAAATACACTTGCATACATTTATTTCAACAAATTGCGTTGTTGCTACTATAAATGTACTAAAAATGTCTCGCCACTCATCCACTTTTCAAATGAATTAAGGCACGTTTCATCGCCCAGTTTTCACACTTCATTGTTATGCCTTTGAGATTGCTCTATATAAGAAGCTGTTCCGAATATCAATCCAATAAACTTTGGGGAAATGGGATTTTGGAAAATATCCCGCCTGAGTGTAAATTCAATTAAAATTAAACGAGTCGAAGATCACATCAAAGGGTATCTTGGATTATGGTCGGCTGAACTCTAAACTGCGACTTATTTGCGCGTTTTAAGACATTTTTTTATTAATACAAATCAAAACATTTAATGATTGCTTAATTAAATCAAAAATGTTACGTGTTATGAAATATTTCATAAGTTCCAACCAATTAGATTCGGGTTGAATTTGGAAAAAGTTTTTAATAGGAATAAAATAGGAATGTATTAAGATTTAAAAAAGCTAAAAGCTTAATTATAAATTATACAGTTTTACAATTAATCTGATGAGTGATAATCCACATCTTTTAGTAAAATTAAACTAGAGTCACTATGTCAACAGAGTGTTAGTTCAAAGGCTAATAAAACATTTTAGATTTAACCTTTAAACTGCTTCGTTTGCATTATCTATTTAAGGAAATTTCGCTTTCCACTCGTATAAATACAATTTTAGTGATTAATTATTGAAAATTACATTAAATTAAGTTTACACAAAACCCACCTTTCAATTAAATCTTAAAAATCTAGAAAATGCGCCGAACTTTAAGCTACTGCACATGCCGTCTCGCTATTTAAACACAAATTGTGGAAAAAAGCCAACAGCGAACTTTTCAAAAGGCCTCATTATATGAAAAAATGGCTTGTAACATAATACTAAGAAGTACCAGTTATAAGATTGACATAAGTTTGCGATTCTGCGCAATTTATATGGTATTTAATTGCCCTTGGGCCCATTTGCTTTGATGATTTTTATTCATTTAGATAAGTGTGCCTCAATTGGAAAGAAATTCATAATAAAAATTGTCTTAAAAATAAAACGGACAAAGTATTATTTAATTAATTCATGAAATATATACAAATAATATTTGATAAATTCAACAAAATCAACGCTTAAATTCGGATTAATTATCTTGCTGTATAAAAATGCCAAAAACGAAAATGCATAATTAATGAAAAACTGCATTTTTTATTTATACTGAGTAATCGCCGAGTTATAAGCGTGCACAAGATCGCAAAAATTATGGCCCAGTCATCCCGTTCAATAAATCATTCGGCGATTGCCAATATATATTTTTAGTATTACTTCAGTTTTTTTTTTATTGAGCCGATAACGATAGGAACAGATGTTGCATTAAAAAATATAAAGGATACATAGGTCAGCTGGGCGTTTATTTTTGCACAAAGCTCGATTAAAAAAGCTCTTGAAATTAAATTTAAAAAGAACAGATTGAAACAGAAAAAAAATACAACAATTCTCTCAACTGAAACAGCTGTTGTGTCACCTCGTGAATGCAGAAATGACACTCTGGTCACACTGTCATGCTCTATGCAAATGAAGCACAATTGGTCGTAAGTGAATATAAACTTGAGAAAAAGACATAATGAACGTCCATTGTAGACTACATTTTGATTTTAGAACATATTTTATTGGCGCCAGCTAAAAGATCGATCTAATCACAGGCAATTGTCCAAATATGCAAATGGGATGTGAGGTTGTCAACCGGCACTCTCACACATCGCATTTTCGCATTCTGTTTGACGTAGAAACTGACGCTAAATTTGTGCAGCAGCTAAGCTTTAACTTGGCAACTTTTGTCCAAATATTTTTAGGAACATAATAATTTAGAATCCACAACAAGGAATGGTCAAAGTATTTATTTATACGTACAGATTTAACTACTTTCACGATGACATTTAATTCACGTCATTGCGCGTGCCGCATTCAAACACAACTGTCACACTTTTGCGGCTACAGAACCAACTCACTTTCTTCGAGATGAATCAGTTCCTGGGGAATTGGATTTTAGAATTTGTGGCGCAGATGATGCGCAGTGGAGCTTTGAGAAGAATTTCATTGTTAGATACATTCTAAATTACTTTTTTTGCATCCGACCACATAGATGCGGTAAATGCGTCGTAAATTGTCGAGTTATGTAAAAAAATTGGTTATTGGCACCGAACTTCTTTACGTTAATCATCAAGACAGTTTTTTTTTTCAAAATTAATTGATGTTAATATTTAAAATAAAGTGACAAAATTAAACGGTATTTATTTTTCCAACAAATACATTTGTAATTAAATGCCAGACAGGATTTAATTTGCATATCGAATTCAACTTTTTTTTAATGTCTGCCACATTCAGTATTGCTAGCGCCTAGCTTGATGTCTTAAAGAAACCGGAATGAAAGTGATTAGCTCTGACGTCCGATTTGTAACAATTACGTAATATAAACTCTTTAAATACGATATAAACCGGATAAGTATATTCATTATTCACACTTGAATTATCGTGACAGACGTCATATGTTACAATTATTTATAGTCTGGCAATCGAACGTTGAAGCGCAATTTTTGCAAAGTTCAAATTTTTGTCTTAACAGATGTCGTTTTCAGCGTTTTATGTCTAGGGACTCTATTTTAAATTTTCTTTAAAAATAAATCCATTCCTAGAATCTACCGGATGTTAGATCACTTTTTTCGAGGCGATTTGTTTCGAATGATCATTAAATTTAATTTTGATTAAATAACCCACTGAATTTACAAACAATGATAAAAAATATTAAGGTTATATAAATAAAAAGATAGGATTCTCCAAATGAAAGTGACCTTGATAAACAAATTTAACAATAAACAAGAAGATTATTTGGTGTTTAATTTTTATCAATTCATTACACTTTGAGCTTTTAATTGGGGGGAATTTTCAGTAGAAAAGCTTCAACAAAGTGATTCCTTAAGACTTTTTTAAATGTCAAATATTTGACCTTGAATTTTTTGTAGATCTAATCAATCAATTACCTTAAATATATTTGTTATTAGACCAGCAAATGTGTTATAAAAACCTATAAAATTAAAAAACATTCATTGTCACCAACTTCCAAGGTTTTAATCTTAATTACGAAAAATCTCACCAGAAACTGTGTCAACTTAAACAACGAAAAATGTAAAACAACTGATAGACCAAACAATCAGCGTAAAATGATTAGACTTCAAGCTAAGGAACGTCTTTGACACTAACCTAAATTCAAATGGCAATCATTTCTCAATTTCTTATGTATTTACAAAACAAAAGCAGCAACATCTTCTCGTAATCATCCGATTTTTTTTTTTTTTTGTCACTTGCCCAAGCCACATCCGACTATGACTATATTGGGTAGAAAAAAGGCGCCACCAACTCACAGATAGCTCAATAGACTCTGAGGCACGCACAAGATGAATGCACGGCTGGCACATTGTCTGGCGATTGTCCTTCTTTATACATCGTGTTGTCGCGCGCGCTTTTTCTTCTCCTTTTCTTAAGTTTCAATCGCCACTTAGGTCAGGCTCTGTCTTTATGGACGCTGCTATCAGTTGGTGTCAATGATTTTCGAGTTTTTTTTTTGTGTTTAGTGAGTTAGTGATTACTGATTACATATTATTTTTATTAATAATGCGTTTTATTTGAATGCACGGCAACAGGAAAGCACATCGCTGCGTGAGCGGCAATAAAATGCGGTTCTTATCTACAAAGAATGGCGCCTAAGCTATGCTGGTTTTGTTGCAAGTCGCTAAAACAATTTTTTGTTTGTTTGAAAATTAGCACCAAGTGAACCAAAGTGATTAGCGCACTTTTATCATAATCAATTGGCGCAGTTGCAAGACAAACGATTAACACGGAATTAATTATGTGTGAAGTTCAGGTGCGTGGCCTCGTGCATATAACTTTCAACTATGAGGTCAAGCTGCAAAATTTATGCATTTATGAACCGTTTCAAACGATTTACCTTGAATTAATAAAGCAAAAGAATGCTTTCAGTATTGGATAAGTATAGGGGAAAAGATCAGATCCAATTTGTCAAGCTGTGATGCAATGCGACGGAAGTAAACGTGTCAACGTTTCAAGAGCATTTATGTTGTTTTGTTTATTTATTGAAATCATTGCAGCATCAATATTTGCTTTATGCTATTTATAGCATCTGTTAAAATAGATTTTAACCATATAAACACAAAATAAATATTTTTACTAATTTCATCACAATGTGGAAATTTCCTGAATATTTCATTTTCTAAATACATTTTTCTATTTAACCCTTATTTGTTTATCATACCAAGATTTTATATTTAACATTCTTAAAATCATACAAAGTGCGACATCAAGTTCAAGATGCAACCTTTCTCAAAGAAACGATTTGCAATTTTCAAAGCAAATATTAACCGCTTGCCAAATTTCACTGATTCAAGTTGTCTCACACATTCCACTACCGCGTGTTCCTCTTTAAATGAAGGGCATGAGAATGCTGAACAATTACATACAAAATTCTCATATACTCGAGCGATTTAAGATGCGCGAGAGATTGGTTGAAGTGTGCGCGTTTACCTCGAACTAAATGCATTTATAAAAGCTCATCATGCGCTGACATCGTGACCGAAACCGCATGTCCAATCAAGTTGTGCTTTTACTATATTTTTAGACTCCTTAAAGTTTACGAATTTTAGATATTTAGAATTTAATAAATGAAACTTGTCGCACGTGTTGTTTGTAGCTTTTAATTTTATTTTGACTACTAAAATTAGGGGATTCCGCAAAGTTCGCCAATTTGAACTTGTTGACTTGAGATTTCGTGTTCAAAAATGTATTTAATTCGATTAAAATTCCAATAAATATGTTTTTAAAGTCCATCAAATTTATTACGTAATTAATTATTTCAAATAAAAAGCGATTTAATTGGCGTTATTTATGTAATAATTTTTTTGCAAATTTATTGAAACTCCTTACTTTTTAATGCACGTCAGCCTTAGTAAACATGTGCAAAATAACTGTGTACGACTTGAAAGTGCACCTACAATGCAACTTGTCGATAATCCAATAATAACAACAAAATACAGTAAATACAAACAATGGAGAAATAAAAAACCTTCCATTAATAGTGCAATACTCGCGAATGTCCGTGATAATAATCGCGACGCGACCACGTTGTCCGCTGAATGTATATTTGAATTAGCAACAAGTCCGCCGCTTCTGCTTTCGACTTTCGACTTTATGATAATTTGGAAATTTGTGTATGAATAGAAAATACTATATATAACAGAATTATTGATGTTAACAACCAAATGATCTTGAAATATTCCACAATAATATTATTATTAAAATTTTAGAAGAAGAGAACCTCTAAATGACACTGTAAAACAAACTGTAATTATAAATCCACCGGTAGCCGGTTAAGCACATAAAAAAGCTTCGCGCGCGCAAAAAAAATCGAAAACAAGTCACAATTGCTATTTAAATGTTTGAAAGCGATAACAACCAAACTGAAATAACAAAATTTGGTCAAAATAAAAGTTATTGCTAATTCCCACGTACCTCAAGTACACATAAGACAGACGCTAAACACCGCAAGAAGGAAAAATGCGGCACAACAACATCCAAAAAAATGATGAGTTCAATGCTCGAAGCTTTTTTGAGACAGTTTTATGCCTTTATCGCTTTATCAGACGTGTTTTCAGAGTACAAATTTATTATGGGTTTTATTATTATTTTTATACATCGGTAATCGCGTATTTATATACATTTCTATACTGCGCTATACTAAACACCCCACAACTTCGCCCCAGACGAAAGCTCTCGCAAAGCTGTCGCTGTGCAAATTACCGCGAACGAGCAAAAAATGCGCGTGTGCGGCTCGTATTCATGTGTGTATGATAATAATATGCTTTTCGGTCAGACTATCACCAGATCTTGGACCACGTAAATTGTAAAATATTTGACGATGAGTTTGCTCAGTTAAATTTAGTCGACTGGTTTGTTTCTATGCACAAAAATAGATGTTTGCTGGTGTTTGCGAATTTTTTTTTTTTTGGTCAATCGCAAAATAGTTTTTTTCGTTTTGTTTTAATTAGTCACCATTTCACATAATCACTTCATTCATTTAAACGGCGACAGAGTAATGTAATCTACAATAATATATGTTGTCGTAAATTTATGAGTTTCTTCAAGAAAATTTACTCAAGAAGCAAAAACA
>JANSTS010004887.1:0-23005 GCA_026546915.1 Sylvicola fuscatus | reverse complement strand
GTAACAATGAGTCAAAACTCTTTCACCATTCTTTTTAATAACTGTAAAAATGTGAAACAATAACGTCGCATAATGACATCAGCGCATTTTGATTGTTGCCTTACTATAACGGTGTTATTTGTGTGTAGATGGTCCGTTGGAAAATGGAAAAACTCACACGCAACAACGCAATTTTCATGTAGAATTTCCACGTAATTTCTGAATGGAAGAAAATGTAATTCCAACGTGAATTTATATATGAAACTTTGAGCTTAAGTTGTGTTTGAAATTAGAAAGTTGGAGCGCTTAAGATTTGGATTTAGATATTGGTGGCACGAAGAAGCTTTGTATATCCATAGAGCTTTTTGTAAAATGTCCACGAAATTTGAATAAAATATTAATAGCCATAATCCAAATTCAGATTTGCAGCACTAAAATTTCGCAAAATTCGTTGTCCTTAGCTTGTCAATAAATGTTTATGGGATATAAATTTTCTTGAAGACAATAAGTCTTGCAAAATCCGAAGATGAATTAAAATTTCAAAAAAACAACAAACTGACAATAAATTCGCGAAACCGCAAAACCGAGTCAACAATAGACGAACAAAACATCTCAGAGCAAATCAATAAACCAAAAAAGAAGTAAACAATCCAAGTGGCAGTTGCTGTACTTTGTGGTGCTAAAACGGTTGATGTGTGGCCCCGAAAACTGCAATGGCTGCTGGCTGGTGATGGTAAATTCCACAAAAGGTAAACACTCAGTGCACAAGTGCAAATATTATCCAATCAATTTCTGTATGTTCTTCTTTAGCTCACTAAATGCGTTGCGTCCTACCACTCGCACTGAATTTGCGCAGACGCGACGCGACCGACCGAAATCTGTGAACTCGCGACGTGTGTTTCCGCACAGATCGCTTACGCTTTTCGTGGGGGATTACCCGCACCTTCATACATATATGTTTATGCCGTTTGGAGATGGCCACAAAGCCACACTGAGCAGCGCCCAACACCACCAGTTGGCGGAATAAATTGAACGCACGGAATGTTCCACTTGTCACTCGGGCACGTCCATCCAATTGGCGATCGTGCAGTGATCATACGCACTCGGCCACTGTATCATTAATAAGGTAAACTCGCGATCACGTCACCAAAAACACAATTTGTAAATACTAAAAGATCGCCACAGCGACGCACCATTTTCTGTAAATTATTCAAAATATCCAAGGATTTGTCGTTAAATGATCATCTAAGAATTGCTGTTCAATTAATTATTGTTTGATAAAAGAACTTTTTAAGTTTAAGAAACAAGCACGACGGATCGCACGTTCATCTGAATTCGAGTTGTAACGAGTGACTGCTTCGGAGTACAGCAGAAAAAATGGAGAAACCGTTGAGATACGCGCAGCCTGAGCCTAATTACACAGGTACAAATGGCGTGTAGAGACAGCCGCTTTTGTGTGTGTATGTGTGTGTGTGTGCATGTGTGGCGTTCGCGCGAGTGCTGCGTCGTTGCGATCGCGATCGTTTTACCTGTACAATGATACGTGGTCTTTGGCGGGCTGTTGATACATCTTTTACGGCCAACCGTTTGTGCTGGTGTTGGTGTTAAATGCGCGCAGATCGCTGTTGAATTTTGGTCGCTGCCGCGCTTATTAATTAACATCAGAAAATTTCAAGACGTTTTTTTCGGTCGTGTCTTACAAATCTTGGCCATACAAACATTGTACATAACAAAAAAAATGAAGAATTTTGAATAATTTAGTCCATTGGTTTCGAATTCAATTTCTGTTCTGTATTTGAACTGGTTTCACAGATCGAACAGTCCCAATACTAAACGATTGACGCTCTGCTGGTACGTGCCCGAAGTCTTTAGAAATCAGTCTTTTTAGAAAGTCTGTACGTAGGTACTTGTTCATTGACGGTTCATATGTAGAATTAATACGGGCGTCGCGCCGGTGAGAGTTGCACGGAATTTTCGTCATTATTTTCAATTTCACTCTGTTTAAGTCGCCCTCAATCTTTATATGGCCAATTAGTTGGAGACTTTATGCGACACGGAGTGCTGCAGTCTCTATTGAAGACTGACGCCCATCGGGCCGTGGTTTGTGCGTTCTGAGTGGTTTCAGGTCGTTGTTTAAAACAATTTTCCCTCTTTTCATTTCCTCCGACGGCTGGGATAACACCGGCGGAGTCCAGTCACCCCACCTTGGCTAGGTTGGTTACGGTGGAAGAATATGGATTGAAAAAAAGAAGCGAAACTTAATGAATGAAATCTTTTTCTACCAGACTTGGAGGTAGGGACGTGAATCAGCTATTCTATTTCCCAAAAACTTTGAACTTTATTCATTCATTCGCAAAATTGTACTGATTCTGTTCACTTTAGCGACGTTAAAAACTAATTTCAAGGTCAAAAAATTGTATTTTTTAAAATTGTTTGAAAATATATATTAAAAAATGTTTAGTAAATTGTTCGAAATACTAAATTAAACTCATAAAAAAGTGTAAATAACGAGTGTATCAACTAAAAAAAAAAAACAACACAAACTTTCTCTTGTTGCAACCGACAAAGACAATTGATTAAGACGTTTCGCTCATAAACACAAGATTGTAATTGCACTGCCACAATCGAAAGCCCTTCAACCACAAGTGATCTTTACCATTTGAACACCACACAAAGGCGCACAAATGCATTTTGCATTCAACATTTACTGCCACATGATTTCCACATTGCTCGTAATGGTTTCTTTATTGAATTTTCCATGAATCCGGCAGCAATAAAACATATAAATGTCATTAAGAAGCGATCATTAACGACACATGTAAAACCCACATTTGTTTAATTGCGAATTTTCTTCGGCTTAATTTTAAATCTGCATTTCAATGGTGCCACAAATATTTTAAGTACAAGTTTGTGAGTAACATGTTTATCATGTTTCTGTATAACATAACAATTATTGAATGTACAGAGTTGCTGGTTGGTTTGCAATTGAAATTGGAAAGTGGGTTATGTTTTGGATGTGTGTGAAGACTCAAGAATAACAGCAATGGACTTTAGATGGGAAATGTGGACTGGAGTGTTAGTGAATGGTTTCTGATTTTTGGTATTTTACTTGATTTTTATTCATTTAGAGCGATTTAATACTATCTAATAATCTGTTAAATACTACAAAATTATATTGTCAATTTATCACGATAAATTCAATATCTTTGCATTGAAAAAATTAACAAAATTGTCGAATATTCAAAAAAATTAAACATTTTAGTGAAAAAATATCAAATAATTGGTTATCAATAAAAACAATTATTTTCTTCGGTTTTTTGTTTGAAAAATAAGACTGTCAATATAAATTAACCAATATTGACAATAAAATGTTTTTAAAAAATACATTTAATTTGTATATGTATATTTTTAAATGAAAATGCTTTATTAAATTTAGTTGACATTAAATATTTTAATTACAAGGATCAATTTTTGTTAAACAATTGCCAATTTAATTTTTAAAAAAATCAAAAACATATAGAAATTGACGATGAATCTTAACAAGTTACATGAAATTATGCAACCAACAACATATTTTCTACATTACCGAATGGAAAATTTACTAAACAAATTAAGTAATTCCCATTAAACAGTTTACCATCTCCTCCAATCTAATGAGATTCACATTTGCAAAATGCTGTTAGCACAACAAAACTGCAGTCCAACAGCGCGAAATGTCATACCAATTCCGCTGCAGTCACATACATGCACATCCAACAAGTGGGGAATCTGGACATGGAACAGGTTATTGTGGTGGGGGGGAGTCCCGGCACCAAGAAACGCATGTCTAGCGCCTCAGTCGTTGGTGTTAAACTGTGACATCCCTACTCAATAAGAAACGCATCCATTTGCTCAGAGAAATTGCTCTGTACGCGACTTGACGGGGGGAGTTTGTGATCAATGGCGGGGTAGCCGCAGCTGCAGGGCGACCACGTGCTTTTCGTGTCATTGAGGGGGAGGCAAACACATCATGAACCACGTGACTGTGCGGGGTTTCCCATTGAGTTCTATGTTTAGGAATAATTTACGCATTTCTCGTGTAACTTACCAATGTGAATGATTTTATGACTTCTTTATGGTGAATAATGGCTATTCTGGGAAAATGTATTCCAAATCGTGACGGAAAAAATGCTCACACTAAAAAAAAATGTTTTTACACTTATGAATTATTTAAAGTCAGTTTTTGTGCCGATTTTTCGATTTCATTCACTCCAAAACTACCCATTTTTGAAAATGAGTATTTTCATGAATACGATTAAACGAAGAATTACAAATAAACATAAAAAAAAAAACTTGTTAAAACACAATATTTTACTACAAAACAGATGTTAACATCCGCGAAAACGGTATTAACGCCACTTAAAATAAAAGCGATCATAAAAGTCATGCGTTCGTTTAAAATCACGTTATGTAGAAAGCGCATATTTGATGTTAATATGAGATATGCAAAGCGCCGAAAGAAACTCAAATATGTATCAACGGATTGGAAGCAGCTCGGCTCCGAGTTCGGCCACATCTTGGAGTCAATGACTTGTGCGTATAGTAAAAGTATAGTAAAGCGGCTGACATGCAGTTTTAGTATTTTGAATAAGAAAACCGTACCAAAACAAAGAAGGTTTATTAACCTTTGTGGGTTATCCACTCAAGGCACTGGATTCCTTGCTCTCAGAACTTTCTTTCAATACGTAAAGTGGATAAACCGAAACTATTAAAATCGGGACGATGCCACTGGAATTCCATCAAAGGAGAAGCAGCACAACCATTCAACGTTTACGTTCGTTCATTGTCCCCACTTTTAGTGAATTGAAGTAAGTAGTAAAAGCGCTTCTGGCGGCAAGAAGTTCCACATACATTCAGGTTTGAAGAATTGTCGATGAAACGTACAGAATGCAGCAGGTGGTCAGGTCTGAAAACATATGCAATGCCGCATAAAGGCAATAGAAAATGTGCTGTTGAGTTGTGACTGGTGAGTACTAAGCTGTTATGTGGTTATACAACATAGAATTATGCTTCAGTGATCGCGACTCGCGTGTACCTTCACTTACAAACGATGTTGTGCGTGTTTTGAGTACACAAGTGAACGCCAGGTGAATGAATCAATGGTTTATTGGTAGTCGATTGTTAGTTTAACGATTCTGATCGTTGAAGTATCGCATCAGACCAACAAGGAGTTTAAAATTTTGAAAACATTTTATTTTAAAGATATTTGCACTTTAAAAAATCATCCGAAAATAAAACAATCTATGTAAATTATGATGTCCTTGGACTAACAAATTCGCCCCACGGCCACTAAATTCACCCCTAAATAGCGGCACAAGTCACGTGCAGACGCTTTTAATAAACAAACAAAACATAAATGCGGCGCTCTCCCACTTTCGTGTCACTTCAATGAATTTCCCCACAACGACGCGTCAACTTAGGGTGGGGGCTGTTGCCATCATTTGCTCACAACCTTTACATTGGAGGTAAAAAGTGAGTGCAGGAGAAAGGGCAACACATGGAATTGATTGCAGTTGCCAGTTGTAACAGCTCAAATGCTTCATCATCAATTTTGTTTTTCAATAAAATGTTAAACATAATTTAAACTGAAAATAGATCCAAAAACATCTTTTTTGTAATGTTTAAGAATGAAAAATTTTCTGCTTTGTTGTTGATTTATTTTTAAATAAATTTCTTACTTATTTTTGATATTTTATAAAGCAAATCTCTTCTAAAATTATTAATATGTTTAATGAAAAACAATTTTATGGGCAGATAATTAATTTAAAATTGTTTTTTTTGTTTCTTGAAACAAATCTTGATTCTTGAATCACAAGAAATTAAAAAAAAACAGGAAGTATAAAAGTTCTACAGTCCATCAAACACAAACAGAATAGAAAAACACGAGTGCAATAAAAACTAAACTTATACCTGGCCAAAAAAAGGAATGTTTAGGTAAAAAACTTGTTTACTAAAACTCCGGCCATGTAAAACATACGTCAGAAAATTTACTTGTTTGGGATAAGGAAGTAAGAAAAAAATGCAGCCGACGTATGTAGCTCAGCCTGGGGTGAGTGTCATTGACATGTAGTGGGAGTGCGATGACGAAACTGCGTGCCGGATTGTATACATCACAATGTGGAGCGGTGGGGTTAGGGAGGGGATATATGTCGTTGTATGCACTAGACTTGCAGACGCTGCAGAAAATTCACATGACTACAAAATGCAGTTACATTTTATCAACAAAAACAGATGCACACGAACCACTCGAGGATTTTGCATCGATGCACCATCCAAAAGGCGCCATATCACTTGACTTAAGCCAAAAACAAGAAACACACAATAAAATGGCCAAAATACTCACTTTAGTAGTACAAAACAGCAGCTGCGTGTGGATTTCAACTTCTTAAATACATGATGATTTCATACGGAATTCCCATAGATGAGAAAACGCTGTGCCAATTATTTTTTTCCTTCGTTTATATTCTGCTGGCGTCTCGGTGCTGGGACATACACTTATTTGGTACAAATTGAGATTTCACTGGTGCACTTGTTACTGGTAAACACATATTCACTGATATCCACTGGGCGAATGTTATTTCTTAGACATATAAATGTAAAATTCTCAATAAAATGTAAAAATAAACACAGAATTAAAACAATACACGCGACAGATAATTCAAGGTCCACAAACTTTCAGAACATTTTCACAAGACATTTAGCCGTCTGAACTGACAAATTCGGCTAGGAACATTTTCAATGAACTGGCGAATGCATTGCAACAATGCAAAATCTGCAATTTATGTAATTTTTGCAGTGGCAAAATTGCATTTTGTAATTTAAGCCAATATAGTTTATGAGATTCACAACGAGTTATAGAAAATTATCTCATCGCGCACACGGGGGAAACGCGAGGGAGGATTCATCAAACGTACAACACATATATATATGTTAATGAACTGTCATAATTATAGCAAATTACACAATTTATATATAATTTTCAGAAATTATAATTACTGGGTGCTATATTAATTAGTAAACTTGGCAGCAGGTGTTTTAGCCAATTAAATTAATTCACAGGATGTTTTTTTTTATAATTGTTAATTTATAAATAGAGAATTGAAAACTGTTTAATATTTTATCATAATTTGCAATATTTTTTTTTTTGAGAAATTCGTCTTTTGAACGAATAATTGCATTTTCTTGATTAGATTTTTTAAAATAATTTTTCACATTAAAATAGTTGCAAATATAATAATAATTTTTTTTACAGTTCCATAATTATAATGATGTTTTTTTGAAATAAAGTCAATTCACTGTGCTAAAGAATAATATTTGTCAATTCAAAAAACTGGGTATTGTAATCCATAAAAAAACCCTGTACTTTTGTTTACCATAAAAAATTGAACGTATATATTATATATATAAAAAATAACTGAGCTGCGTGTTAGCTGAGCTAAAATATCGAAAACCCATATTATTCAAATCATATGTGCTGTCAAAGTGACATTTTGCATATCAGCTAAGCTTTACAATTACCAAATTCTCCCAGCCCATATTTAATTGAAACGAAGTTGTGATCGGTTCTGTAAATTTAAGGTTCAAGAAAAAATAAATCCTTAGCCCCTAAATCCCTTGACAAGTTTCCTTAAAATAAACCTGAATCAAATCAAACTTCTCACCAATATCTCAATTCCCAGAAAAGCAAAGTAATCACCCTGAAAACAGAAAATTTTCAACTTAATTCTGACAACCATAAAGATGAAGTAAAAACAACAAAACACATTTCAACACAAAGAAAACAAAAAGCTCGGGCCTCAGCCCTTTCACACTTAGTATGGCAGCAATAACTGATACAAGGTTTGTGTGGGACTTCTATTTTGGTTGGCCATAATTTTTTTTTATCATTATCTCTGATCTTGTGTATGTTCTGCTGTGTAGAAAACGGGTACGCGAGAATGATCCTACTGACTTTGTGCCGCTGTCGAAGCGCATCAATAACCTACACATCAATGGCGCACAGCTTTCCAATCAGCTGATGTACAACAATGTGATGCCCATCGCCACTGGCATGCAGTACATGAGCGACGATTCGTCCGGCTCGGGCTATCGCCAATTTGACGAGAGCTCAGCTGAGGAATACTGTCCCGAATTGGATCAAGACCAGAATCCGTACTACTATGCGAAAAATAAGCTGCTCTATGACTTACACGCTGAGCGCTTGAGGCGATTCTCTGGCGTTTGAGCAGCCAATTGCAACTCCTGTGGGCGCTGTGGGCACTGTCGCCTGTGCCGTTTGTGTACTTGATATACTTACCATGTAGTTTATGAGTTGCGTTCAACAATTAATTCTATTTATTTTAATTATATATATTTTTTGGAATAAAAACGTAAACATAAGTATAAAAAAATAAAATTAATGTATTGTTAAGATTCTGTCATAAATAATCTCTGAAATTTCTTTTAAAAGTAAAAACTATTCAATATCCAAACAAAGTTAAAGTTCTTGCAAAATTATTATATTTAAGTGAAGTTTGTCATTATTAATAATTTAATATACGATATCAAAATTGACGCCTAAGAAATGTATTTTTCTGATTATTGATTTCTTGAAAATTTTCTTAAAGACTAGGTAAAATTTAATTAAGAATTACTAAGAAAATATATGTATAATTTCGCGACAGTGGAGCAGTTTTCTCAGCCAACAATATTGGAAGGATTTTTTTTTTAATTTCATTCATTTTGGGCACTTTTTTCCAGTTTTTGAAAAAATATTTTTCGGGATAACTTGCAATGAGGCAAATTTGACGTTTAGGTTTTTTATGCCTATTTCTGTTGAAAGGTTCGTAGATTTCTAAAAAAAAGTAAAACAATGGATTTAAACTTTAATATTTCGTGTTTATTGATAGTCACTTTGAGATTAGATGATACTGATAAACATTTATAATGATAATTTTGTTGTGTTAATACATAATATTCCAGCATTGCGTAAACATAGACGCAAATACTCAATAAGGTTTGTTTTTCTAGACAAAATTGCCTCCATCCCAACTCCTCCAACAATTCATCTACGTCGCGACTTCTTGTCGGACAAATCAATAAAAAATCAATCAAATAAAATACATAATTATATTAAACGTACGTCGAATTATTTTCTGGAAATGTATGATCAGTATTATTATAACTGTTTTTTTTATTTATAAATTATTGTGATTTAACAATAAAACTTTCGCATTAGAAAGCCTGAGGAGCGCGAATGATGGCCTCGTACGCGGTGAAAATCATCGGAGCCACCTCGACAGAGCGTGACTTCAGACTGAGCGTTGCATCGGGATTGCCCGGCTGCACCTTCAGCTCAAGCAACACCCAAATGTTGTTGGTCAACTTCAGTGACTGATACAACATGTCCTGTCCCTCGACATTGCGCTTAGCTATCGTGAAGATGTTATTCGATGTCATTTTGGCGGCCAGTGTGTCAGCTGTGCCAGTGACGCCGCTTAGATTGTGTTGCACCTCATTGGCGGCTGGAATCTCTTTCCACGTAGTTAGGAACACACGCTTGTCTAATTGGCCGTCCTCCACGAATATTGTGTTGGCATGGATAAGACAGGCAAAGTAGAAAATGTCGACGTTGTTCTTAATGGCCACTTGCAAGTTGTTGAGCGGTTCCATGCGCTGGACGGGTCCGGTGGTGCCGAGTATGAGCGATGCATCAATTGACTGCGATGGTTGAAGTGGAGCAACTTGCAGTGGAGTTGTTGGAACTAAACCGAAACTGTTTTTGTTCAATTGTATTGCAAATCCTGACATCGCCTGTTAATTTAAAGAATCTTTAGAAATTATTGAGTTACGACAAAGATATAAAAATACTGGACCTGCATAGCTTTGTTGGTGAAAGTCATGTCCATTGAAATTTGACCACCGCGTCTGGTAAATGTGCCCTGAATCTCCAATCCTTTTCCCTTTTCGGCTGGCAGCCAAATAATTTTTGGAATTTGAACCATTGTGCTAGTTGCACCGCCTAATCCAAAGATGTCACCCAAAAGACCGTTGCCAGTAGATGAAGTGACGTCTGGGCCACCACCAAGCTACAAAAAACCATCTAGTTAGTATATTAATCACCATTTAAAGCAAAATCGACCTACCAAAATATCCAGACCACCACCCAGCAGATCAACGCTCGCAGTTGGAGCAGCGGCTGGCGCTGCCGCTGCCGGAGCACCAATATCCATCGACAACAAATCTCCAATCAACGATTCTTGATTTGGAATGACGGTGGCTTCATTGTTTGAAGATGTTTCCTCAGCGCCAGCAGAAGCTGAGCGATTTGGCAATGATTTGCGGATTCCAGCAGTGCGGCCCTCCACAAATGCAGTCGGTGGCTTATGGTAGACACTGGCCAATGAGCTGATGTGACAGATGAGTTCATCCAGCAATGTCGGCTCAAGTAAATCAGTTTCTTCTGAAATCAATGGCTTATCAGCCAACACCACTTCTTTGGCGGCAGCAGGATCAGTTGACAACAGACGCCAGTAGATGAATCCACGATCGCGCAAATCTGGATTGTCAGAGTCTTGAGTGGCTAGCGACAAGACATGCTGCACCAATTCCTGAGTATCAGATGGACGCTTCAAGAACAGCTTGACGACGGCAGTCAACAACTGCAACTGAACTTGAGCATTCTCATCCTGGAATCCTTCCAAGAAACTGTCCAACAACTCATCAGCATTGTCAATACGCTCAGCGTATTCACCAATGATCCACACCATTGAAGCGCGAGCTTCTGGCTCATCCAAAGTATCCAGGTTCTCGCACAATGTACTGATGATGCTCTCATATTTGTTAGGATATTTTCGGAAAATGTCCTTAATGACGACAATAGCCTCCTGAACGACGTAGTTGACTTTGGTCTGAATTAGATCCAGCAGCGTGGACACACATCGCTCAGCGGATGGCTCCACTTTGATGGCACATCTGCCGATGGCACGAACTGCCTTACGCACAAAATCCACATCCACTTCGGTGGCATACTCCTTCAATTCGCTGAGAACTTGTGCGATGTTGGATTGATTAGCCAAACGGATCATTATGTCCAATTTCTCCAGCTTCACGTAAATTGGATCGTTGTATTTCACAAAGAACACCTTCATCTCATGCTTCAGAATGTCTGGACGCTTCTGAACAATTAAATTAATATTACGCAAAGCAACGTACTGAACCTCTGGTTCTGATGACAACAAGGTGACTAATGGTGGAGCCAATTTTTTGGTCAACGTGGCACAGAAGTCACTATCACTAGACAGCATTTCCAACAACTTCATCAATACTTTGACAGCGCTCAGCACAACGGCAGCATTGGCGTGCGCCAATCGTGGAGTGATACGTTCACAGATGGACTGGGCTTCGCGCTCATCCTTTGGACTATAATTGGCCAGTGAATCCAATATGAATACCTGACCCCATTCTGTGCACTCATTGAGAGCGGTCAACAGTTTGTTGATTGTAGCCGAATTCATTTCAACCAGCGGTGATCCCGATTGACTGGCCTCGTTGATTTCACTCAAAGCCGCCACAGCATTTGCAACTACCATTGGATTGGAGTCGGACAGCAAGTCCTTGAGTTGATCTAAAAATCCTTGATCTTCAACCATTGACGATGAAATGTCGTACAACTTTGCGACACAGACGGCGGCCGTCTTGCGGACATAGGGATCCTCATCTTTTAAGCATTTGCGAAGTGGCTCACACAAATACTCGGTTATCTTGTCGACACGGATGCATCCCATTGTTCGGACAGCCAGCGCACGAATCAGTGGATTGGAGTCCTCGCAATCCTGTTTATATATTTAAAAAATCATTTACTTAGTCAGATTAAACGCTTATTCTGGATTTGTTGGTTATGTAATTTAAGGTAAGTAAAAGCACATCTGCGGAATAAATTAACAATTACATGGCTAGGCCAAACACTTAAAATGCGACATTTATTTCAAAGGCACACAAATGAACAGCTAAAACTATAAACGACAAGGAAGCGTGCTGAATATTTGTGTCGTAAATGTGCTTGGAGTCGTCCTGACTCAATTGTGAGGAGTGTCATTAATGTGACTGGGCTGGTGCATTGCAGTGCATTTGTATTGAATGTTTTTCAATTAACTTGATGACTTAGAGGAGTAGATTTCTAATATCAGACTGGGATGTCGTTATCTTTCAGATGTTCGTTTAATTAAGGCATTTTATGTTGCAATTATGAAAAAATCATGTTTTGATGATAACAACTAATTGAAACGAGCATCGTTCTCAATAATTAAATATACTCAAAAATTAAATGTTTTTTTTTTATGTTTTCTTCAAAAACTAATTGAAACGCACAGAAATGCATTTTTTTGAGTAGGTTTTGAACATCTTCATTGCGAAATACCCAAAAGCAGTGAAAAAGCTTCTTCGATGCGGTTTTTATAATATAATCAACATGATAAAACATAAATTACATATATCTATAAATACATAAAATATTTATTAATCCTCTAATTTGTTTTGTGTCTTTTCTTTTCTGTTTA
Organism: Sylvicola fuscatus; assembly: GCA_026546915.1. NCBI lineage: Eukaryota > Metazoa > Arthropoda > Insecta > Diptera > Anisopodidae > Sylvicola > Sylvicola fuscatus. The sequence goes on along the minus strand of JANSTS010004887.1, from coordinate 10,451 downwards.
ACTCAATTGCAATAGCAATTCCAAAAGCTAAGTTCAAACTGCATGTTTACATGAAATTATGTGGCTTGTCTTTCGTTGGAAATAAATTATGTAAAAGTAAAACCATTTAAACCATAAATAACATTTAAACAATTAAATCTAATCAAATAAAATGGAATTTAACATTGTGGCCAGTCAAACTCTGAGTTAAATCGTCGTTATCAGAACACTTAAAACAATAAAAACCGGATTAAAATTGTTTCCACCAGTAATCTGCAATTTTATTATTTATGTCAATAACGCTCAATTTAATCCGGTTTAAGGAAATCATGGAACTGTTTCGTTTGTAAAACTAATAATGATATGAAAACAACCAAACTAACAAATATTTAAAGATAATAACTTCCTCTGTCAAATAGTTACAAATGCAACCAATAAAACGATAATGAGTAAAACTCTCAATCAATAATAATTATCAGACTAAGCGCAATCTTCATCTAAACATCATTTACCTTGACAAGTTGCATAGATGGCAATTCCTTTATTTTACAATAAGGTTTTGTTTTAGCATTGATTAAGGACAATTTTTGAGAGAGAAAAGCACAGAAAGATAGACGAGAAATAAATACAAAAGCAAACAATTACAGGTGAACATTTTTGTTTAAATTTGACCAAATTACAGAAATTTCGATTGCGTGGTTTTTTAAATATTTGAATTAATTTTGAATGATTTTTTTCATTCGTTAAATAAAAATATAAGGAAGTGTGGGTTCAATAAAAAAAATAAAAACAAAGAAATACAAGAAGAATGCATAAAGTGCAAACAAACTCACCTTAACAAAAGTGTTAACGGCCATAATGGCCATATCTGGCTGTGACTTGGCGTAGTTCATCAGATACAAGTAGACGAGTTTCTTCAGCTCAAGATTGTCGGTTTGCATGCAATTGACAACGTCAGGAAACAAAGCTGAGACATCCTTGCCCACAGTCATGCTTGCGATGACCTAAAAAACGATTTTTTCCATGTTAGGAATTGTTCGTTCACACAATATTGTTGACAGTTGTGCTTGTCACGTACCTTCTTAACAGCCTCCTTTTTCTTCTCCTTCTTGTCATTGTTCAGCTCCGACTTGAGTTCGAAGATCTCTCCCTTTTTGGTCGTCGTGAAATACTTGGAGTCCGTCATGGTGCGTTTTTCTCCCTTACTCGGCGATAACTCAAGACTCTGAAGGCTGCGTTAAACCATATTAATTAGTCAGTGAAACGTCTTTAGTGGTTGAAATTAGTCTTTTTAAGTGGAACACATAAAATACACGCCAAACTAAAACATGAATCATCTCATTAATAAATATTATGAATATGTATTCATCAAAAAGCCATGAGAACTATAAACTATTGCTATTCTAGAGTTGCAGCTGCATTCAATGAGATTTGGCTATTAGTTTGTACAGTCTGCCGATTTGAGAATATGGGCGACTTTTGTCATTACTATGACGGCGTGATGCTTTGGCGAAATTATTAATTACATAAAAAGGTGAGCATGCAGCATAAACTTACAACATCCGTAAATAGCTTGATTCATTAGGTGATAGAGCACGTTCGTTTTAATGCAATCAATTTTAAGGATTTATGGTGCGATTCATAACCAAATGGGCGGTTCAAATCGATCCTTGACACGTTACGTAACAATTACGTTTAAAATAGAGCAAGTAAAGATGATTTAAGAAGAATTGCAGCAGTGACAGCGACATTTACTGTTTTTTTACTTTCTTGTTCGTGTTTTGCTTCCTTAATTTACCACAAAAAGACCTGGGAAGTTTATATTTTCCAATGTTGGCAAAATTCAAAAAGAAACACCTGCAGATCTTAAAGAAGTGTCCGAAAAAGTGTGTCAATCTAAACTTCTTTATTACAACTTTGAAAAAATCGCCAACGTTTGCTGCTGATTTTTTTAATTATTTCAAATAATGTAAATAAACAAGAGGTTTTCAATATAAATAACTAAAAATGGTGTTGGTGTCGTTTTAGTTTTATTTTATCTAAAATCCATTTGTTTTATAAAAACTCTTTTAAAAAATCCGAAAAACTTTTAAATTTTATTGAAAATTAAACGTATCAAGATTGTCTTCTTTGCCAAGGTTATTATGGTTAAATACATATTTCTTTTACGCTATTGAAGTACTTAATGAGGCCAACAACTTTATTCAACCTGTCAATATCAACAAAAAAAAAATGCATTTAAGTGCAAAAAATTTGCATTTTGATCAACAACGCAAAAGTCGCACAAAAGTAAAAAATATCTTTTTGTTATAACTAAATAATTGGGACGGCCATCCCTGTCGCGTGTTTTTTAAATTTAATTTTGCGCCCCATAGAGGATACTGAGTAATAAAAAAAAGTATGTTATAGAACAGAATCGATTTCATCAGATTGGAGAAGTGATTAAACGATAGAATCGAATATTAGGCACAGATGTTGCCATCATTTCTCAAAAATCGATTTGTATTTCCTAATATTAAATAAGTTGTGTCAATATAAAGTATACAAATAAAATGAATACAATTAATAACCAAGATTTTCTCGATTTCAATTGCTAATCCAGTTTCCAACTAATTACAAATGCTAATGAATGAGAATTTAACATCTTTCTATGAAGATTCAGGTCGTTCCGACAACAATAAACAGAACCGTCTTTGTTGAGAATATGTGAATCTTCAACGGTTCATTTTGAAATTGCTGTGAGCAGGTCGTAAAACATGTATTGTATCCGCAAATCGACCTATTTATTCGTCATTTCGCATACATAAGTAGGATACTCATAACTCATCCTTAAAAAAACTTCTTTATTTACATGGATAGTGACGTAACGCATGTTAAAAGAAAAGCGAATATCATTTATACGGTTTTCACACTGGCATAACGTCCTGAACAAGTTTTAACGGCATTAGTTCGTATAAAACTTATTTTATCCTGAATGGATGTAACAATTAATGCCTGTTTTATTGAATTAAAACAATTTTTTGTTAACTTTTCGATAATTTTGTAGAAATTCGCACCCAAAAGCAACTGAAAACATTTGCCAATATGAAACCCGCATTAGAATAACTATAAATACGACAGATAAAACCAAAAAAATCCTTGAAATTTCGCTACTTACGGCATTTATGTATCGAATTGTAATCAAATAAAGAACCTACCAAAAAATAAATACAAATTGTCAACACAACTAAGGCGTAACATTAACAAGACATTTTAATTTGCAGTCCTAAACAAGATGAGTAATGGTGGCGATTCGGAAAGAATGTATTCGTATTCATGAGAAACAATGTTCTCACACTCAAAATTGGTTGAAATTTTAAATTAAATACTTTTCAACGTTTTTGCGTGTTTTACAATTATTTGTGAATTTTGGAATCTGTCCTAAAACTTTATGTATAAATTAAATTCAAAACAAAAAATGAGTCCAAATTTATACGAATATATTTTTGTCGGAATCGCCCGGATTATTTTTTATCTGGCTGAAGTTAGGTCGATTCGTGATGTGTTTGACATTCCAAACTTACTAAAACATCCCCGGAACCATATTGAAATTTTTATATAAATGATGATCTATAATATATTTACGTATAAAAAAACAAAATTAGTTTAAAATGTTTAATGGTCGAAAAATAAACATAACCTTAAGAATTTTAAAAAATCTCTAAACTTTTAATTTTATGCCTTTAACATCCTCCAACACACCGAAATCATCGTTTTTTAAACTAAATCTCTAAGCTCATTTCTATAATAAAAAAACGAATTTATTATTGGATTAAATTACAATTAAAATGACTATGGTGCACGACTTCAGTTTAAAATATATATTCCCTAAAGAAATCTACCTTAACATTAAATTTTATGTTAAAAAACACCGAAAACCGAATTGAGGCAATACAACAAATACAAATGCTACGAGAAATTATTTCTTAGAGGCTTCTGAAAAGCCAAAACAGAACATGGAGAGTGACTTTATGCGCCATTGGCACTTATGTTCATACGTGTTTATCTTAATTCTCGCAATATCACTTCCAGTCACGTACTTTTCATCATTAATGTAAATCAATAACTACTTAACATAAGTGTAGTCAATTCGACAACGCATAATATCATCGAAATATTTGAGGAAAATGTTAAAAATCAATATCAGTTCCGTAATAATCGAAATATTTATCGCGAATTTTCGCACTAGAGACTTGAATGCATTTGGTTGCATTTAAGAGGTCAAGGTCTCGACGTCACCCACGACTCACCGTTTTGGAAATATCTGCGCAATTTTTTATCTTTTGCCATACATTCAAACGCAAAACTCAGCAAGGATTTATGTTATGACACAAATGAAGAGTTGAGGCGAAAAGAATGTGTCTTTTGTATCATTATGTTTTGTTGGAAAGCTTCCAACAAAATATTGAACGCTTTTATGGAACAATCCAAATGGGGTTGAGTAATTTTTGTATCGCAAATGTGCAAAATTCAGAAAATGAGAATTCTCTATTCTGGTATAATATTCATAAAAAAAAAAAACAATTATTATAAAGTAAGTGGGTTTTTAAGACTCGCTGTCGCATATTTGCATTATGTAATAGATATGAAACTTTTATGCTGCAGTTTTTATTTCTCATCCAATTTGATACTGTCTTAGTGGTAGTTGAATGCCACTTAATTGTTATGTGTAAACAAATTGTTTTTTGTGGTTTAAATATAAAACAAAATTAATAAAAGTATACCTTTTTTAAATTAAAAAACAATATCACTAGCACAGGAAGGGCAATTAAATGAGCAGCTTCTTCCGTTTGATGGATAGTTTTGCTGGCTGTATTTTCGTAATAGTCCAATTAATTGCTAAAATAATAAACAGAAATAAATTAAAAACTTAAAAACAACAACATAGAAATAAATCAATATTTATCTAGAAGTAAATAGAACTTTTTTTTTTTGGAATGCACTCAGAGCACCAGCACGCAGATTTATCGCAGCGACAGCGCCGCGTTACCCAATGTTTTTCTTATCATAAATTTGTTGTTTCATTTTAAATAACATATAAACGATGGGCATCCGCCCCATAATTCAAGAACATAACGCTAAAATGTTGATTATGATTCAGTTGCACAAAACCGGGTGAAATTCTAAACAAAATATTTCAGTATTTTTGTGAATTAATTCAGCTGTCAAAATCGATGCGGATGGACGGAGGGGGAGGAACGAAGCGAAAAGCGAAAACGAAAAATTTCATGAGATTAATCGATGACACTAAAATTTTGTTTAAAGTTGACGCGCTATTATTTGGTAAACTACCGATTGGATGCGGCCGCCAACGTTTGTGGAACAATCTTAAACGTCTCCATTTTCGTGCACAACACAGAAGACAATTTGATGTTTGAATATTTCGATGTAAACTAAATTGAAAACTTACAATTATTATTCCGAGTGTGATCCGCCCGTGTCAATTTTTCTCGAATTTGGTTGACTAGTGGTATGGCCGCTCCGCTGTCATTTCTCCTCCATTCATCGATACTTTTTCAACTGTCATCGACGTGGATCAAATTCTCGGAAAAGTATTGCCGTTATGATAAATTCGATGAGTCACAAAAGTGAGTATTTTTTTTGTTGTTTTTTATTTTCCGTTGTTAGTAAAAAGGTAATATTAAATTACTGTTTTTATTGCACGATTTAGTAGTGTAGGAAATCCTAGAGTTGTTTTTTATTTACTTAAAAGGTGTTTAAAACGTTATCACTACACTGAAATAATTGGATTTTTTAAAACACTATATTTATAAATTAAATTTATTAATATTGGCTTTTATTCGATCTTTGAAAATTGTTTTTCAGTTATAAATTATTATTTACAGAAATTATAAAAAAAGGTTTGGCAACACTGAGTAAAAAGTACTCAAAGTATTCATACTCGCCAATATCGATATTAGATATGAGTAATATGATATTAAAAATACTGAACTATTTTTACAAAAAAAAATAAAACCTGTTAACCGTTGTTCCACGCAAATATTTGTTTTATAATAATTTTCTTTTATTTAAAATATTCTCTCTCAGTAAAATTAAATAATTCATAAGTTTTCGTATTTTACCTAGTAAAAAAATTGCCTCATTTTAAATGAACACATTTTTAAATGTAAAAAAGAAAAATCCGATCAAATTTAGGACTGTAATGATAGTCTTGTTTTGACCATTTAATTCTTAAAAATATAACGAATTTTATATGAAATGTATTATAAATTACAAATTGTATTACTCGTCAGGGTGAAACATTATTTCATTATTGGATTGTTGTGCAAAACAGCATTTTGCAATTAAAATTTTCATTAAAATTTTAGCATAACAAGCTACCCAACATGTACCCACATAAATAGTTAGAAATGCTCAATTGCCTTGTCCTTCCAATCCAGCTCCTTCTGCGCAAGTGTGATTTTTGGTATGCTGAGGGTATCCTACGTCACATTCATTCATCTTTTGCGAATTGTGTATATGTTTGCCCATACTATATGTGTTTTACATTTCTAACGTAAGAAATTAGAAATCGTCCCAAATTTAAAATTTGTTTAAGTGTTACAATTCTGATAAAAGAAAGTAATGCGAAAAAAATGTTTACGTCAAATGTTTATGTCAAACATCTACCAATTGAGGAATTCGTTCAATTTAAATTTGCTTAAAATAATCATGATCCCTGTCAATGCACATACAACATAATGACTGTACAAATATGTAATCTGTTGTCCTGCAAAGGCGCATGAGCGAATCTGTTGCTCACACATAACTCAACTTCAGAGCAGAATAAAAAAAAAACTCATTATCAAACAAGGATTCAGACAACTTTTATGCTCCACACTCGACATATAATATATTTATCTCCATCACACAATGCAAAATCAAATTTGCGCAAATACATTTTACATACATTCACATATGGCTACCGCTGAGTGATGATGGAGTACAAGTCCACTTGATTCGATAAAGTAAACTTTCACAAATCGAGTTTCCGCTGCGACACCTTTCAATTCAGCAAATGTTCGCTTCCCTTTTATTCGTCTATTTTCGTCCTGCGTCCTGACACAGAAAATGCAATTTTTTTGCGGGAACGGAAACGTTGATATGGCAATCAGCGAAACGAATATTTTTAGGACAAATATATTTGAATATTCAGCCTGAAACAGGAACTTTTAATTAAAAATGCAAAAAACTAATCTAAGTTGTTGCTCACTAATTATGTGTCAGTTTGTTATGTGACATGTGTTTTTAGAAGTTCGAGTAATTAATTTAGTTTACTAAAATAATTTTCATGTTACCATTCAAGTGTATTAATAATTATTCAAATTCTGTTTGTCCTTTTCGTAGAATTCACTCCATTATGTAAAGAAATCTACATAGACAATATAATGAAATGTTGCCAGTTTTAATGTAAGCTCAGATTATGGAAACTTAATTTCAGTTCAATAAAATTTAAATTAATTAAGAATTATTAGTAATTATGTTTTATTTTTTAATTCAAGTTAAATTTAAAAGTAAATGTAGAGTTTTAAATTCATATTACTTGTAATACTATAGATAAAATCGAAGAATTTTAATTCATTTTAAAGTCATAAAGGAACAAATAAATTTTCGAATTTTTAAGATAAAAGTTTTTAAACCGAATTTGTAATAAAGGTTTGCATCAAATTGTTTTTAATTTAAAATCAGCCTTTTAAGATAGAAGTATGTATATTCGATACCCAAAAGTGCAAGCCAGCTAAAACGGCAAAAAGAAAACGGGCATCATTGCCATCGAATTCCCGCCCATGCGCACATCCTGTCCCAAATTCTCTGAATTGTCTTTCCACACACAAAAGCTCGCACTTCCCCAATATATATCAGCCCAGTGAGTCCATATTCTAAACCAAAGTGTTATCCACTTAGTATTATAAAATGGCGCCGGTCGAAATCGAAAGGGCTTCCTTGTCGTCCGTGTGAATCTCATTCAATCAAGCATACCAAAGCCAACAAGGAAAGTAGAAGAAGAAAAGAAACAAGTTAGATTATCCGCAGAATAGCCAGAGATGCAACTGGGACTGTACATTTGATTGATAATCTGCACGGATAGTGCTGGATGCACAGCGCACCGAAAACCAACAATCGAAAAGGATCTGTGTGAGAAAATTTTGTGGTGAAATTCTTGTGTGTGCAAAAGTGTACGTCGTTTTCCATTACAAATAAATATAGGATCATCGGTAGAGTGAGGGGGGAGGCAGTAAGATATTTTCGCCCCAAGAAAAGAATTGTGAATTGCAATTAAGAAACGTGAAGAGGTGCGCTTGTGTATGTATGGTATAGGGAAAAAGTGAGGAAAATAAATTGACGATACTTTGTGCCGTGAAAGAAGGAGCACCAGGCTAGAAGGAGATTGTGAAGTGAGTTGTTTGAATTTAGAATTTAATTGTATTTCAGTTCTTCTAGTCTAAGTTCAATGGGGCGAATGACTTTAATGGTATTAAAAGCTCCACCGCCAGTCTGCATGCAGGCGCTTTACCACGGAAAGCCTAAAACAAGTTAATGGCATTTTCCGTCCTGTCCATCGTTTATTTGTCTCTGATGTAAGTGACACTTTAGCAAATTTACGTCCTTGCCTCACACATGAACGTCGTGGGTCTGCATTAAAATGTACTTGATATAAATAGAACGTCAACACACCTGCAGTGCCCTTTACCCGCTTGACATGCCCTTTGCTATGTACTTGTTCTACACCGATTTAAGGTCACACCAATTAGCATTACTCACAGTCCCTGCAATTCAATAATTTCCTTTATTCTTGTGTCGACTGCATTGCATTCGCCTGGCTTGGCGTAATCTCTTCTTTTGTGGTGACACAACGTTGAATTTATATTGTTCATTTAACGCCCGCATTCGACTGCATTAAACGTATGTTGTAACGTGTATAATGAAACATTGGCACGTGAATTGAATAGAGCCATTCTATCTTTACAGAAATTACACTTTCCATGAATACAGAGCGATTGTACTTACTATCTAGAGCTTAACTATAACGAGCTTTCTCGTTTCTGGTTAATCAAACTTTATGTTTATTGTTGTGTGAACAGTGCTATTATTAATCCAGTGTATGGCCAGCTTTTATTGACATGCAAATGCGAAGCTTTTTAACGGTTTCCATTCAACGTAGCTATTAAGCGAATCGTTGGATTGGCGATAAAGTGATTGACGAATTTTTGTGCGTTGGTTTTTTGCAATTTAACAGCTTTAAGCTTAAATTATTCCATCAATTCAATTTATATTGAACATTGTTGGCTTTATCCTTTTGAACGGACGAATCAAAGAGAACATCAAAGGAACAATCGAATTCTGAAGCATCTATGCGAGTTTGTATTCAAAATACCGTCGGTAGATGAAAATTCAACACCTGATCCTTAATTAAAATGGTACAAGGTAAATAACAAATGAAATAAATGCTTCAATTTTACTAGAGTTTAAAATAATAAAAAAATACAAGTAAAAATAATAAAAATACAATCTAAAAAAATTGTTTTGAGTTCATTCTAAAAAAAAACATTTCAATTGAATTTGCCGAAGACAATATGTTGGTTTAATGGAAGTAAAATTGATTATAATAAAACAATTTTCTGACAGAAGAGCTTCGAGGACTCTGCTCGCTCAACGTAAAATTTCGCTCAAAATTGAATTGAAACTATAGTTCAAGGACACTTAAATCACATTTTCCTCTTCGTACGAACAAGATGAATATAATTACCATGAATCATACGATGTTTGTTAAGAAAACAAAATTACACGCAAAAGTCCCGTTTCCTAAAGAATTCGTGCATAAAGTTTCGGTATAAATTTTCAAATTCCTATATTTAAGAATGGATGCATAATTTATAAGTTGTTTTAATTAAGAACAACAAGAATTGATCAATGTTAAAATTATCATCCCCCAGCACATCGCCACCCGATCGATGAAGGTACATGAATGAATTTTTGATTGAAATTATTTCGACCAACGGCATTAGGTCATCATAATCAACATATAAAATGATAGCTATCTCAACAGTTTCTATATTCAGCCGCCATGCCCAGTGACACCTACGGCGAAGGCTTTCAGCCGATTCCTTCGGCCAGTATTCCATCGCCAGCCCACCATAATGTGTTCATTTTGCTCTGACACATAAAGGCTTTCCTCTGGTGCCATTTTAAACTGAGATAGCCACTCTATATATATCGGGTCATGTCAATAACTTTGCATATACTCAGGGAATGGGGTGTGGGGTGGCTGTAAAATAAAAAGGTAACCGACAGTGACGTCGCGACGTCCGCGTTTCTCTTCTACTTTATGTTAATAAATTGTTAAATATGTACGGTCATAAAGGTGTCAAGTATATGTGGCTAATTTACATACTTGAGGTACGGACCGATATTGTCGTAGAAAATCCTTTTTT
>JANSTS010004876.1:0-17746 GCA_026546915.1 Sylvicola fuscatus | reverse complement strand
GGAAATAACACAACTAAATCAAAAAGAAAACCAAGTGTTCCAATTTCGATTCGTTGATTCGCGTTTTTAAATATTGAAACATATTTTAACGATTATCATATAATTTTTATATATAAGCAAAATATGAATATTGATAAAAGTCAGCATCGTCATCGGTTTATTTATTTTAAAAAATTATTGCGCCTAAAGTTAGTCATTTTTTGTCAGGCGCAATACGAAAAATTTGATACAAAATTACAACAACAATTTGCATGCAAATTTTCTCCGAATTTTCAGTCAGTTTTTGAGCTTTCATACAAATTTTTTTTTTTTAAGAATTTTCCAACAATTTTTTTTGCACTTAAAGACATATTCATTTAGACGATAAATACGAATTTTGAGAAATTTTCATGAAACTCTCAGTGTGTAACAAGGCATTTTATAAATAAATCAACATGTTGGTAAAAAAAATGCTAAGGGTTGCATATACAACCCAGCCAAAAAAAAATTATTTCAATTTATTCTTTAAAGATCGTTTAACAATAAAAAAATAAAGAAAAAAAATTATTGATTATGTATTGAAAAAAAATTCAAGAAGAAAATTAAGAAATTTCTGGTAAAAATTGTCCTTTTTGAACCTTAATAATTTCTAAAATATTCCTAAAATCAAAAAATGTTTAAATACACATTAAACCGTAATAAATAATCTTATTAAAAAAATAAAGAAATGAAAAATTTTCTTTTGGAAAATTGGAGAAAATTTCAATTTTGTAAAGGCATGACCTGACATTTTTTAAAACATAGTTTATAAGATATTCAATAAAAATTTGATGGTAATAAAATTAAAAAAAAAATGATGCAGTTTTGTACACTAATAACACATCTTACATAAAAATATAATTTTTGAATTTTCCACCACAGTTTTCACAAGGAAAAACTGTCTGGAAAATGATGTAAAATTTAGTAGTAATTTAATGTTTTCGGTGTCAAATAATTTTTTTTTCAGAATTTTTTTTTGCAGTCCGTAATCAGCGTCCATTTTCCTACATTTTCCGAAAAAAATAAGTTGGAAAAGAAAATGTGTGAAAAAAAGTTCCTGTGCTTTAGTACACGATGAAAAACTGGATTTAAAAAAAAAAAAAATTGGCGCTGTCCGGTTTCGAACCTAGCTCACTCTCGCCACTCTCTCAGGTCTGCGCGCTCCCGAATCATATCGGTGGTACCTGTGCGTTATCCTTCTGCTGTATGATTACAATTGGTAATTAAAGAGTTTTGGAGTAATTGTTCTTCATTTAATCTGTTTCATTGTTGTTTATTATTGTTGACCTTTGTCAACATTTGCTTTGTAATTTAAAACAATTTTCACGCACAATAAATTAAAACCCTTCATTAGAAAGGGGCAACACAATTCAATGGCATGATAAATAAAAAGATTCCGAGAAAGTCGACATGAAAAAATTAACTGCCTTGAAATGTTTGCACACATTTTACATAAACTGAAAGTGAAAATTCTTTTAATTTTGTAAAGAAAATGTCTGTAAAAAAGCAACGTTAAAATTGGATGCTGAAAAATGGACTACCAATAAAAGAATTTCAGTCCCCTGCCGCCTAATAGGGGCAGGAGAGTTCCTGAGGGTGAGTGCGCTTTCAAGCAAGCAACTGTCGTGAGGGGCGATGTTTAATGGATCAAATCCGTGTGTGACGAATTGAAAAAGTGGAAAATTGTGTTCCGATATTATTTGGAGACGACTCCGATTTATTAAGATCGTTGTTTTCAGCAGAATCTGTAAAATAAAAGTAAGAAAACACTTTATTTCAAAAATCGTATTTTATTCTCAATTCCTTGTTCTTCGCACCGCCACACCTACAAGGAATTAAACCGAGGAAAACAATGGGCGAACGGCATCCAGATCCCTCGCACGCCTGATACTAATTAAAAAAATGTAAATTACTAATTTGTACCGAGCTGCATTTACATTTTCTCTACAGCACATTCCTTAGTTTTCTTAATTTCCGTGCCACCCCATTCCTCCTGTTCGCCGATTTTAAACGTCTGTTTTACGATTTATGACGCATTCTTTATTTAGAAAACGACTTTTTTTCACTTCGCGAGCAAATTCTTTGACCAAGGGGCGATGGAAGCTGATACCAGCCCCCAAAATATGCAGATAACAATAATTATGCAAAAAAAATTGTGTTTCAGTAAAGAAAAAATTATATTAAGTGTAAGAAAATTTTCTGAATTATTGTGTCTGTGCATCTTCGAGCGATTTCAGAAATCTCCTGCCAATGAATAATTTCAAATCAATAAAATTTGTGTACCAATTCTATAATTTTCATGGCATGGAATTTTCTTTGCTCGCCCTCGCCACTGTACCCACTTCAAAAGAAGGCAAATTCTCCAAATTTTCCAAGTTTCCCAAACTGCACCAATTTACAACCCACACCGCCGTTTCATCCCAATTTTGCAGACGTCGTCGTCCTACACTTTTTTTCCGACAATTTCATTTGAGCATTCTAATTTCTATTGCTCATTTTATTTATTTCATTTCTTTTCGGTTTTATTTATCCATTTTGCCGTAGTCTATTATTATCGCGTTTCTTTCTTAGCTTTTTTTGCTTGTAGCTTCGTCTTGGCTGAGTATAAATTTGCATTTTATTTCGGGGAATTACAGTGCGTCTTGGAATTTAATTTCAGCTACATTAAGTTGGCATGATGTAGCAGGTTGACTTGATATAAACTCTTAGATAAAAAAGGAGATTAATTAATTGTTAGAATATTTTTACAAAATATGTAAAATAAAGAATATTGTGGACCCTTTTGTGTTGGGCCACTTTAGGTTCTACCGAGATTTGAACTCGGATCGCTGGATTCAAAGTCCAGAGTGCTAACCATTACACCATAGAACCAGTTGGCTACACAAATCAACGAAATTTTCATGATTTTTTTATGTAACAAATTTTAATTAAATGTACTTTTAGCATTTATGTACAAACAATTATTAAACAAAAAGTGGAAGATGGTCATCTTTTTGAATAATCCTTTTATTCAAATTAGGTTTCCATCACACTACTTGTGGCCTGATCACGAAAATGCATCAAGAAAAGCTCTCACCAATTCATTTTCTGTATCAAAATCTATTTTAATGTTCATACCAACAAGATAAAACTGGCGTTTGAACCTCCATCTAAAATATATAAAAATGATTTATTAGTTGTTAATAAAATATAATAAATATTTGTAAGTAGAATAAAACTCTTCAATGCGTTTTCTCTCATTTATTGTAAAAATTCACCGAAAAAAATAATCTTTACATCATTCAAACTGCATCTCTTGCGCAAACACACAACAAGAAATGTGATATTGTTAAACATATTTCTAACTTTAATTGTAAAACGAGGCAGGATTGTTTAAATCGAAGAAAATATAAAATGAGTTACAGTGAACAGATAAAGTCAAGACATAAAGAATCAGATACTAAAATAAGGTAGAAATGCAATTAAAAACCACTGCACTCAATCGACTTTAAATAAACGTCTAGATCATTATAAGTTGTCAAATTATCTTTACACTAAATCGTTATTTTCTATTAATGTAATAGATTAGCATTTTATATTTTAATGTAAATATTAAAATTACTCCCTTCAAGAAACAAGTATAATTGACCTGAATCGTCATTACTGTTGATTATCATTAAAATATATTAAGTCATCGCTCATAAGAATTTTTAATTAAAAAAATTATTGCAATTGATAAACAGGCCTTAAGGCTCAGAAAAAAAAAACTGCCTAAGATATTTTTGTCAAGTCAACACGGGTTTATCTGCTTTTTTTTTAAACCTAACGTTTAATTGCTCATTATTTTATATTAAGTTTTAATTAGTTGATTTAGTTTTGATTACTTCAAAAATAATTTAAATGTAACCCTTTCGGCACTTCATTCTTGAGTACGCAACATTTTTTAAACAAAATTGTGAATAATTTTATGAAATTTATGTTGTCGTATTCTAAATGGTGTAGAGATGATTAGTAAATTTAAGTTTAATCATAATTTTGAAGGCTAATTGTAATACTTAAATAATAAAATAAGTATCGAAGACCATAAATCATTAATCAACTTAACGTAGCTTAAACCAGGCCACTTAACAAATGCAAATAATATATTTTAGGACAATTTGTTTATAAGTAAATGAAGTACAATTTAATTTATGTTAACTTACAAACTTATTATGATATAAACTTGATAAAAATAATAATTACTCGCGTGACAAAATATGGAATTGAAATGATTTTTTTGTAGTAAAACGGCAGTTAATAACAAACAAAAATGTTCAATAATTAAGACAAATTGTGCATGTAGCTGAAAAAGGCTAATTTTTTTCTAATTGAAAACGTTTAAGTTATGCATTAAAGGTACACTTTTAAAAGTAAATAGGCACGATATTCCCTAAGAAAAGGACGAACGTTCTCATCTCACGTCTAAAAATATATATAACGACGATTTAGTAGTCCTATTTAAACGTTATTCTCTTACAAAAGACACTTAATGGAATCTATTTGTTCATATATAGTTTAAAATATTTGTTCAGTTTTAAGATAAGGTAAAGAAATCTTAAAGAAATTGTGATAATAGAATCAAAGTATATGTGTTTGTAGATATTTGTTATTTTAATGTTTGAATTCATTTGATTGAATTTGTCATATTATATGTTTTTTTTTAATAATTAAATATCTTAGAGAAAACAAGATATTTATTTACTTTAAATGGCCAAAATCTTTTAAAAACAAATTAAAATATTTAAATAAAAAGCTCGCCAAATTATTCAAAATATTCTTACATTAAATTAGATATTTTTCTTTAAATTTTATTTTATTTTTTTATGGATAATTTTTGTAATTTAATTTTTAAAGTTGAATTTCAACTGAAAGTATAATTTTTTATTTAATTTAATGTCGCGTGTCGCCCCAATTATTATGAATCGTATCTGTTTTCAACATATATTTATATATTTATTTCCTAACAGAAATACACATTGGCTGTGTAAATTAATGTCTAATAAACGCACACATACAAACAATTGAGCAGATTAGGTGGATGTGTTTCAATATTATTAGTTTACAACAAAAGAAAAACAAAACCATCCAAAAAAGTGCTCAGTTTACACTCACGAAAAGAAATACTTCTTTTTCTACTGAAACCGAATTCAGCGAGCCAGCCTCTGCAACGAGACAATATTTGTTTGCAGTACCCCCCCAATAAGGGTGGCGATTTTTCTGGTAATGTGATTATGTTACAATGTTTCTGGAACATTCTGCACAATTGCCACGCGAAATCACCACCCGAGGCCAATCTAGGCAGCGCAATTATCACTTATACTCGCGTAAAAAGGCAGCGCTCCAACATATCTCCTAAACCCACCCATTTGTTCCCAAATCATTAGAATTACCTGCAGCACACATGAGCCAACCACACAAACGACGGTTTGGCCAAGTGTGTTACATTCAGCATATTTAAATGGGTGGCGGACCACGCACATACCTTAGCTGGGGTGTGAAGCTCATGGAGAGATTGTTCAGGGCGTCACAGCAATGCGGTTCCAGCAGACATGCGGCACAGAACAGCGCCAAAATGGCCAGCTGCACGGGCAGTGCCACTTTCGCCACACGCCATGCCCAACGTTTGCGGCCACCCGACTTCTCAAGGTCAGTGTCGTCCTTTGGATCGTCTGGATCTGGCTCGGACGACGGCATTGACACGTTCTTTGCGGCATTGCCACTGACACCGTTCACAACTAATGGCGACGAACGTTTCTTGTTGTTGTTGTTGCCGCTTTTGCGTTTTCTGCAAAGAAAAGACGAACAGCAAATTGTTAAATCAAATTTTTGCTCACAGACGACGACATTGCACAAGACGAGGGTGGAAAATCAAATCGAATTAACTCGACAACCCTCCGCTTTGTGTTTAGAGTAATTTTTATTTGGTTGCTTTTCATTTTATTTTGCATTTAAAATTGGTTCTCTCTCTTTTTCTTATTGTGTGTGTTCATTTGCGGCGCACACAAAACACTTGACTGACATTTCAACACTCCATTCCATTTGAAGACACCCTCCGAAGTTGTGGCAAGCCCTGGCCCTGGCCCTGTCCTTTTTCGTGGCAACGGTAGCTGGTTTCAGAGACTGTGCGTTTCGTATGGCGTAAATAAAATTTGCATTGAAAATCATAACAGCAATTATGTTGTCTGTGCATGGAAACATATTGTGGGAAATTAAGCTTTTTATCTGTCGGATGAGTCCCATCCCCTGCAGAAAGTGATTTGCACCCTCGTTCAATTTACTTTTATAATTCGTTTTAAAACTGAGTGAGTATATTTAACGAAAGCATTTTCAGGATTTCAATAATCAAACATTTGATTTTGTGAGAACATATTTAACGATTTTGTTGAATCATTAATATTTTTAAACTTTAAAGTTCATACAAAATATGACATGAAAAGACTTTCACCCCGAAATAAATGCCGCTTGCATCCAATTCACCCCAAAATTGCACAAATCCACTCAAAACCGTGATGATGCCCTCTGAATAACAATCACGCGCAATTATAAATGTAATTACAAGTTTTTAACTTATTTTATTGCCGACATTATCATCATCCCAGTCATAATTACATGCAGCATGCGTTGCCGAGCCGCCCCACCTTCCCATGTATGCATAAGGATGTTACCTTCAGCGTCAGAGCCAAGGCATTTGTACGGGATTAACATTTTTATGGCGAGCTCTTTGCATTTGCAGTCGTAAAACAAACCAAAAGTCACATAAACATTGTTAATTTGTGTGTTGCGGTTTTATTGCACCTGCTGAATGACTGTAGCAGCAGCATCAAACTTGACTGTAGCCAAAACTCAATTTGTGGTAATCCAATAAAAAATATAGGCAACAAAACAAAGATCCATGGCGCATAAAACACTTCATCCCCTGCCTGTTGAAAATTTGTTGCCACTTTAATTAAACCGAAATGGGCAATAGGGGAAGATCGGTTTTGGTGTATAAACAAATAATTATGTCCACCCCTAATTGTGTCAGAAATTAATACTGAGAAAGCGATATTAATCTCTATCGGTTAAAGATTTACAGCAGACTTTGAAAAATCTACATGTGATGCAAAAAACGAAATAAATGATGAAACTTTCCACCCAGAGGCACACCAGCAATTTGTTGTTACAAGACCGTCGTCTTGTGTGCTAATTTTCTTATTTCAATGCAAATAATCTGAAGTGTCGCACGGAACATGAAATTAAACCACACAGCCGACAAATTTACATTGTCCACTCCCCTGGGAGGCAGAGTTGGTTACTGCCACAATCAAAATAAACTGATACTACTATTTGTGTGTGAGAACGTCTTCTCGAATTTCTTCGTGCTAATTAATATTCATTGCCTTCTAAAAACTAATCTCATTAAGACAAGAACTCGACTGGATCATCCTCGCATACGCAGCCACCGGAAAACGGTAGCGGAAGTTACACCCCCAATAGAAAAGTTTTACAAGTTGAGAAACAGGTGTTTTTCGGATTGAACATGAATGAAAGATTTCCACTAATGTTTTCTCAATGACACAGCAATCCAGCCGAAATGAATTAAATTAACAAAAAAAAAACGAATTAAAAGACTTACCCTTGAGGCGATCTCTTAGGCTTTCCCTTGTTAACCAATGGTACAAGGACTGGATGAAACTCTGGTTCATCAAGTTCCTGCTCCGCGACTGATCCACTTGATTTCGCTGCCGTTCTTACAATTAGCTCGCGACAAGTACTCTGCAAGGCTCGCAGTTCACATTCAGCCGCTTCCATGCGCTGTGAAATGGACTTTAATGCCTTGCTGCCAGGCGCCAGCGCATTCTCCAGCTGCTTTGCTAAACGCCTGAGAGCACCAAGTCGTCGCTCACGCTCTGACAAACCGCCATCTGATCCGCATCCTCCATCCGAGATGCCACTATCGGAAAGACTACCACTTGACAGCGGCTTGTTGTTAAATGGCAGCAGCAGCGCCGTATTCAGAACTCCGTTGGCGACAATCTCTTCAGTTGATGATCTCATCTGTTAAGGGAAGCAAAATTTTGATTAAAATATTATTCAAAATCAACAACTACGAGCAGCAATCTGTCACCAAAACAATTAATAATTCTGTCGCAGAGTGTAGCAATATTGGAAGCACGCCTTCCCACCAGCAACTCCCTGATTAACTTATGTACAACACACTTAAGAATGAATTCATCTTCATTGCGCTTAATAGATGATCATTAGCACAATTTATCCTACAACGGCGGCACCAACGACTAGGGGTTGGAAATAATGTCGAGGCGAGGTGCAACCCAACATTACTGGCAAAATGCCTCCTCACGCCAGACTCGCTAGTTCATACATTTGAAATTGAAGTAGTTACCCTGTAGAGAAGGGGATGATGCACGCAATGATGAAATCATTTGTTCCGTCGCGACGCCAACCCCTTTTTGTATTCGACACGGCGAGCGACCTGCCTTTTCCTGTCCTAATACATGTGCATTGTGTTTATGGTTTTTGTGCCCTATGCATGTGTGTTTTATTTACGTTGGCAACCAACATATAAGCGCCGTTGTTGGTGATGCCCTCAAATCACTGGGGAATTAGTTGGCCAAATGATACACATTATGCAATATAAACGTCACGAGGGTGGTACATTTGATCTAATAAACAATATTTCGTTTAGATGCATCGGATTGTGTACGGTGGCGGCGTTTTCACGACACATATAGTTTGTGCTGCACAGTTTAATCTACTTTTATCACATGACAGACTGACGAGTGTGTCGTCTTCCAGTTTTTTTTTTTCTAGTCGATACATGCATTGAGGGGTGGTTCTGCCAAATAACACGGTACCAGTCAGTCATCATTTGAGTCACGTCATTTAACACAAATAGCAATTGAAAGGCCCTGTCTGGTTTTGCGGAGAAATTGAAAAATTGCTATGCAAAAATTGATGGTGAAAGGCATTGGCAAATGGCGTAGGGCTGGCATGGAAATGTAATTTGATGCATTTTCAGTCAAGTGGACTGAAATGCATTATTTAAATATGTTTCGAATGCATACATGGCTTTTTGGCATTGGAATCATAGCATAAAATTCAAAATGCTCCCTTAATTAATATTCAAATCATTTCTGTCAATATCGACTAATCCCTAATTTATGGACATTTCCATGTTAAAAGTATTTCCTCATTAAGACGATAAATCATCAAACTTGTACATTCCATAACTCCTTTTTCACGCGAGGCATATCACCATTAGAACAAAGTGCCACTTCCCCTTGAAACCTTGGAATTTCTTCACAATCCTATGATATTTCATTCCAGCAATTCCACTCCTCCGCAATCGACATGAGAGCGTCGTAATTTCATGGCCATTTGAGTATAAAAGACAAACACTTTACACTACAGTCTACACACAATGTGCACTTGAAATGATTAAATTAAACCATAAATAAAGAGATTATACGAGAAGCCGCACAATACGGACCGCCACCCCCACTGGCATTGAGCAGCACCACATAAAAAGTGCTCTCATTTTTTATGGCCTTTTGAACATGGCCATCGGACCACCAATCTACAAGGGCTTTTTCACATGACAATAAAAGCATCAGCACAGCAAAAACATATGTGATGTAGAAGTTGAGCCACGAAGGCGTGTGCATAGTTTTTAATGCGACGGATCAACAGCAAAAGACATATTTGACCCCATTTGCATTGTAGATTGAAGAATAGGGAAATCGCTGAAGATTTATGCAAACACATATCATGCCGTATGCAAATGGGGTGAGGACTGAAATGCACAGAGATGCACGATTTCCTTATTTTCGCAATAGTATCAAATGATTGCCCATTCAGAGCTTTGCATTGTAACGCAGAATTGAATTTTTTAAGTTAGAGAAAAATAGAAGACATTCAATGGATTATAAATTACCTGAACATTCGTCTCGAATTTCTCTGACAATCTTTTGGCCACCTCCTTGACGTCCTGAGCTAAATCATCATTTTCCAATCCAATATCGAGTGCGCCACGTAGGCCACGTAGAGCTCCCTTATCTTTGCCGAGTGCCTCCTGAAACTCAATCAGGCCGCTTTCAAATTGTTTCCAAGCGATCAGCGATGTTGTGAGTGATTCCAATCGGTTTGTTATTCTAAAAAAAAAAAAAACAGGCAAAATTAATAAAGAGAAATTGTTTTCTTAAACGGATAATTTAAACTAAATAAGAAGACAATATGTCTCCAAGAAATCATATTATTTTCCAAGTAATTTAACATTTCCATCATAATCTCATCAATTTAGCATAAAAAAGTCATCAACTTGACGACCTTTTTGCTGAGTGGAAGCTGGATGGTCAGTGTGTATCGCCAAAGTGCCTACGGACCACGGACTGCCGGCTGCTTTATTTCAATAAAAGTGGCCATCAATTTCACCACAATGATGGAAATTGCACGCACCATGTGCCATTGATGACAACATTTTTGGACAGCATAATTTTATCTGCTGCCGGAGGAGAAACGCAGAATAATCCAGCCACTTGCATGAGGAATGAGAAATGAATGGTGGAAAACACAAAAATAGCCCATTTAGGATATACATTTTTTAAACATATAACAAAAAACACACAAATGGAAAAACCATATAGAGACATTTGCTTACTTTTATAATAAAATGAGCAGGGCAAACGAAAATAAGAAGACAAATTGTATTGGATTACTTGGGCCGAGAAGTAATAAGACAGGGTCAAGCCAGATAAATGGGAAGGGATGACACAAGTTGATGGCTCAATTTGATTGCAATACGTCAAACCTAATTGACAAAGACAAAATTATGCTTGAGAGCAGATGTCACGATTTTTAACGGTTATGCTTTACATTTAAAGTCATATCACGATCAAAATTAAAGGTAAAAATAGTTTTAGCGAATTAATAATTTAACATTTTTCACAATAATAAAAATAAGGGTTGATGAAAAAATTAATATTGATTCATGCAGAAAGGACTAAACGTTGTTCTCAAACAAAATCAAATATCAACAAAAATGACATTAGATAAAAAGCCAATAAGGATTTGATAAATTACAGTCGAACCACCAAGTCATTTGTCTTACTCTCTCAGAGTTCAGAAAACAATATCCATCTGATCCCAAAGAAGTGGAAATGCAACCAAAAGACGAACCAACAAAATTATCATAAAACCACAATTTTTCTTTCCGCCCAATTGCACTCCCGGCACAACTCGCCCACACAGAGCAAATATTATTTAGGACGCTATCTTGACAGCAAGCAAATATTGTCCGGGACATATCAAAACATCCACGATAGCTAATATATACAATTTATTTCTGACCCTCACCATAGAGTGTGACAGGAGTTAGAGACCGATATGTGTAGTATTAAATAGAAACTAACAACAACGGCCAAAAGTGGGAAGGGGTGCGCGATGAAAGTTCGCAATCACCCTCCACTTGTTCTCGCCTGACACACACAAACACAACAATAGTAGTCAATCAATGGATTCAGGGATGAGAGATGGCCGCCAATGCAAACCGGCAAAATTGAGATTTATTACTTCCGATTAGCTGGCGGGCATTTGTTGAATGTTTGATTTACTTCCAAGAATGGGCAGCAGAAGGTGGCGCAAAACTTCTCCGGCTGAGGTGCTGAAACAATAAATAAAAAGTCTTAAACTCACCGTCGATCAGCATCATCCCAAGCGCTGTACATGTCACCGACTTCAGACTTCAAGTGAGCGTGCAGAATCTCATCTGACTGCGAACAATCTGATTGAATGGCCTTGTTGTTGTTATGGCCGTGCGGCTGATGCTCATTGATGGTTGTTGAAGACTTGGCGTTGTTGGCTGTGTGCAATTCCTGTCGTGTCAGCCAACTGTGGACGCTAGCATTGAAGCGCAGCATCTTGGACCGCAGTGTATGAAGCTGGGCCTTCTCATTCTGTGAAATGGAAATAAATTATTTAGAAAATTGACTATAAAAACGAAACCCCCTGGTATGTCGGGGCGGTCAGGGGATGCGAATAAAACTGGAAGAGGTTGTAAAATATCTTATCGTCAAAAAATAATCGAAACAAATTGCTTTTAACCGAATCAAGAAGTATAAACAAACAAATGGACTTCCGAATATCATTTTCCTGCATATTAAATGGACTGCAATCCCCTTGGTGGAGGAAGCTCTCTGTTGTCGGACATAAAGGGATCGCACATATGCGGTCAAAAGTTTTTCATTCACAAAATGATGGTCGTAAAATTTTGCAACGATAATGATCGAATCAACTGTTTGATGTTTATTGGCAGTTGGAAGGTGGCTTTTCCTGGTAAAATGTGTCGTTTTTGGAGGAGTTATACAGATCGGATCTCTTGCGAATATTAAGATGGTATCCCCTGATGGAATTCCAGTTTATTGTATTGACAATTTAAGTTTATGCATTTCTTAACCGTTATCACGTTAATTTTAAAATACAATCCGAAGGAAAACATAAATTGTATTAAAGTTCAATATTATTGGTGAAGGCCGCAACACGAGCCTGTCAAATTAGCTTTGAAATTCCCATAAGCATAAATTTTTTTTACGATAATCATCATCACCAACATTGCATTATTTTCGATTCAATGAGCCCACCGTCTTGTTTAATGACTTCGGCTTCACGTAACTCCTTAAAATTATGTGTAAGTTCTCCCTCCCTTCATATTCGGCACATCAAATCGATTCGCAATAAAACTTCTATTTATTTTGCAACCATCCCCCTTTGTAATGTTTTAAGTTTCATTAACATTTGGTCATGGACATCTATAATTCAAAATTAAAGGGACCGATGCTGTGGTTAGACCATTGGAAAACCAACGAATTCAATAAATATTTGATAAAGTTGCATTTTTATGAAACCTACAATTCATTTTTGTGCACTTTCAAAGTTACTTAACGAAAATTCAATCGAAAGCAATGCAATTCTTCACATCTGGTGTTGGATGTGGAAAATTGTATACATGATGGCAATTTACATGAATTTTGAATGAATTCAATATGGTTCGTGAGAAACTATTGAAACGATAAATAAAAATTGCAGGGATGCGGTGTTTTTTTTATATTTTGAGGGAAATGCTTGAATTCCAGTTAGAAAATTAACACCGAGGGTGCATCTGTTGTCAGATTTATTATTTATTACGCTTTTTAATAATGAACTGCGGTATTTTCACCCGCACATTATCGAGAAAATAATCTTAATCTTCAACAATCTTTGTATATATCGAAAATCTGGAGGTTTTCTCAAAAACAACGCCAAATATCGTCATAAATCTTTTGCAATACTCATAATGAATTTCCATTATAGCATAAATCATTGTTGTCTTAAGCACCACAAATTAACAGTCCTTTCCGTCCCTTCTTTCATCCAAAACGAACCCCCCTCACACCAGAAAAATGTGACCACAATTGGCATTGAAAAAGTAGCCACACTAATTATTTCTCTATCAGCCGCAATAAATAACACATGGTGACGAGCACACATGCCAAATAAATACGTATAAACATATATGTAATTGTGTAAGTATTTGTGTTGGAATGTTCAAATGTAATAAAATAGGGGTGGCAAAACAATTGCTTGAAATTAATTTTAAACGGAGAAGTAAATATGAAAACTTGAAGTTGAGTTTCACTCATAACATGTATCCAAGAAATATTGAAATACCGCTAACATTACGAGACAATTCTGGTAATTTTAGCTCAATTGAGCAGTTAAATAATTTAATGACGGTAATCAAAATTAATAAATATTCAGTTGAGTTTCTACACATGGAAAATAGAGAGATTTTTGTAATTAAAACGTAATTTATAAGCAACAGAAAGAAATAAATGAAGCCGCAAAAAGAAAATTAATAATAACTGTCTAGTGGCATTAATACAAACAAGTAATAATAAATTATTTAATGATGGAATTTTAAATAAAATGGTAAATTAGCGAATAAAAATGATTTTACTAAATAATGTTACCAGTGAAATAAAAACAATTAAAACAGAAAAATTTGTGAGCACAAAAATGTGGACAAGGAAATATTTAACAGTGTAGCGGTTTATGTACTCGCTAAGAATTCTCTAAAAGGGCTGAGCTAAGATACTTTAAGAAAAGAATTCACCACACATGTCTATGATAAATTCGTTACACGATTCAAGTTCTCGCACATATTGTAAAATTCGAATAAAAAATGGCCAAATTTATGTATTTTTAACGGTACTTTTAACAAGAATTAAAAAAACAAACCGGTAAACACAAAACACAGTGGAAAAGAAACAATTTCTTACCTTTAAATCCTCAATGGCCAGCTGAATGGTAGATTCTGAATCCATGACACTCTCCAGATTGCCCAACTTGTGAAGCGCCTGCGTTAGAAGCGTCATCTCCTCCTGCAATTTGCGTGCGACTGACGCATTTTCGCTCCATCCCAATAGACTTTCCCAAGATGAAAGTAACTCTGCAATTAAAATGTCATGCCAAGTGCATGGGGGGAAAAATGCATTAAATCGAAAGTGAAGTGGAATCAAATAGTGTAATTAAAAAATAAAAAAATATGTGGCAAGGAAAAAATACGAAGAATTCAGTGCACATCCAACATATGAGTGAGGAAACATATAAATTTATAGAATACATTTATGAGGCATTTGCAGTTTTTAATGAAACACGCGTTACATGTTGTGCATGAAGATGATGTCGATGGATGAATGCGGCTATGGAAAGCGAAAAAAGTTAACAAGCCAGAAGAATGTGAAAAATGTTAATCGATTGGCGAAGCTTCTAAAAATGCAGCGTCTGGAGGAGACAGCGAGTGCATTGGTGTGACGCCGATGATGAAGTGCATAACGTGAATTTAACCACTTTCACAAGGGCGCGATACGCGAGAATTTACGCATTTGGATATATACAAATTAAATATGGTAATGTCAACTGGTTTGACATAATCCAAAAATGGACATAAAGTTGAACTGAAATCGTTATTTATCGGGAACCGGCTTTGATCGCATGATGATGTTCCATGATTACATTTCTCAAAAACGGGTTACATCAGATAATGAAGACGCTAATGAGGTATGATTGATTAAAGAAGAAAATATAGAAAATACCGAAAACCGAAAAGTCAGAGTATTAATAAAAATTTCTTAAGTACTCGTACTTATGTGCTGTAAAGGAGAAATCCTTTTTTACTTAAAGTGCACGTTTATTTCAAATGGGGAAAACATAAATGCGCAGTATCTCACTGCTGGAAATGCAGGGAGATTATCACCATACCTGTTGTACCCGCACATCTGGCACGATTAGCAGAAATCTGAATGATAGTATCCGTTTGAACGGCCACGCTACACTTTATCTTCTTGGCGAGCATTTTCGTGCCTGTCTTATTCCGTCTAATATCACAAACTGAATATTTCACAATATTTCTTATAGGAACGTGGAAGCCACTGAGATCATCTTTCCAATTATTATAATGCCGCAGCAATTTTTGCTTATTGATTTTGTCGACTAATGCGTACTTTTTCTGTATGTTTTGTTAACGTTCGAGTTTTTGTTTTACGGCCGATTGGGATTAGCAAATAGCTGTAGAGGACTAAATAACTCTGCTGGCGTCATTTAATCCACAAGCAGGCCTATCCAGCGGAACTGCGCCTTTTAACACTCACGTAATAAGATTCTTTGAACCGAATCGCGCATATTCTACATGGGGCTCGTATCATGTGTTGGAACTGGTCTCTCCCCCACACATGAGACACACGGTTTTAATGTTATTTCACACTTGCAAGCACGAGAGAATTGTTGTATCTCCAAATATGACCAACAACAATCATTCAATGCAAATTTTACATTTTATAATTGCACAGTCGAGGTGAAGTTCAGTTGTGGGTTGGATTTCGACGAAGTGAATTCGGTAATTCAGGATTTACAAGTTTCGACACAAAACTTTTTCGTTAAATCAAGTGAAATAGTGACTTTTGTTGTGAATTTTAACGTTTTCAGGTAAAATTTAATCGGAATTTAAAAACATTGTCTGGTAATTTGTGTAATTAAACACAAAATTGTTAATTCACATTTACGTAACAAATTCACATGTATATGCTTATCAAGCGCTTCAACAGTGTAAACAATAAAACACGAAAAGTTAATAATATAAAAATAAAGTAAACAAGAAGGTCAACCAGTCACCACTAAATTGAGATAATGTCGTAATCGCGACGCGAGCGCGTTGTTGTAGCGTTGAGCTTTCATCCAAATTAAAACCATATGGCAGCGCCACTTTTAAATTGAACTACGCACGATATGTCGGCCGCCAAAAAAGCACACACGCACACACTTTACCAATCTCTGCGAGTATTATATGTTCAATTTATGTTAACAAGGCTCATCAGAAATCAATCGAAATTTCATTTCACGCCAGCATATTTTTTTTGTGAATTTTCTTTTCTGAACCACATGATTTTCCGACACACACTAGACCAGTTTGGTGAAAACACACACGTTCGCCGTGCCAGCTTCAAAACAAACTAACTGTGAAGCAATTAATTGCAGCACGACAGCACCCATCAGCGGCGGGAGAGGGAGGGAGGTCACAGTAAACAATCCAAGGCGACGTGCGCGGTTTAATGATTATAAAAGTAAAATTCGTATGGGTGCACAAAGCCGACCGCCAAACACTGAAGGAAGTACACTACTTTCCTATGCACCGATTGTTGGCTGTTGGCGCAACGACAAAGCGGCACTTTGTAGCACTGCGGCTGACTGATTGCGACTATGCACAGCTCATCAGCAGCTAGATGAAAAATATTAATGTTCCGTTTGTTTTCCACAACTACGATGATTTTCCGGCGGCGGAAATAGTGTCATTTTCCCAATGACCGCACGGGTTGATGACTGTTAACTCTCACACAGTAATAATAGTCAATACACATGAATGGCAAAGGAAAAATCACTAATTTACATAAAATTAACGGTACTATTACACATTAACAAAACGTTAACACTGGGTCGTGGCTGCATTCACTCACTAGTAGTCACAACACGCGTGTGCAGATTTGCAGTTGCAAGACATCGTACGTGACTGAAAACGTGCTCACCAGTCGCGGCGCTGATGTTGACCTTTCTGCGGAAACTTTCAACGTTTTTCTGCACAGGTGCTCTGGCTTCTCGCTATTCCGTTCCCAATTAAAATAAACCTGACGTCATAGTTGTGGTTTCGGAAAAACGCCCTTGTCTGAGCACATTTTGTTGCCATAGCCAAACAAACGATTTGTTGTCGCTGTATGAATCGCGCGGTGTAACGTTGCACGCGAAATTTCGCTCGATACTGCGTCGTCGCGGATAAAACACGCGTGAATTTCCCCCTCCAATTGATTACTCAATTCCTTAATATTGTGGAGCACTTGCTGGCCATGCCTGTACTGTGTTGCAATCGATAAAACGGTTATGATATCACGGAACCGGACTGAAGGGGAATTCTCGCCAGCAATAACACATTACAGGGTGTTTGTGTTTGTTTTTCTTGTTTCTTTCGTCTTATAAGGTAGATGTTACTTTTTTAGGATTAGTCTTAACATAGAATATCAGTCGTTACTTGCGCAATGACAATACAAATTTAGGTCTTTGGATTTTCGCCAGCAAATTCATTTTATTTTTAACTGTTTGTCCCATTTGTAGTTAAATAATAATTGTTTAA
>JANSTS010004854.1:5825-26599 GCA_026546915.1 Sylvicola fuscatus | reverse complement strand
GAATGTTCGTTCCCAATAAAACGAAATCAATTTGCGATTCATCATACGGATTATTAGTTATTGATTATATTTAACATTAATTCAGTCAGTGATGTGAAAACAAATACATCCGCCTTTCTATAAATAAACCTTGAATGAAGACTCAATTTTGGGTTGAGATCCCATTCCCCAAAACGAACCAAGGCCACAAGGTCATATTAATTAATATTAATATTTAATGAGGATTATGTCTGCTGTGGTGGCATATTTTATTGATTACCTTAAAGCCACCAGTTGCTGGGCTTTTACGTAGAAAAGTCCGTTTAGTTTAAGGCCTCTGCAGCATTCGTTGGGCGGAAGTGTTTGCCATCTTTTTTCATTCCATCTTAGAATAATGATTCAATTATTCTAAAAGCCTTTGTTGTGAAACATTTCCTTCGCCATTAATTGCAATACAAACACTAACCGATTGAAGGCTTGCTCTTTGATGAGGTTTTGTGCTTCACGTTGATTATGCTTCAATTGCGCGAAGTTTCTGTTAATGAACAAATGAATCTCTATATGCCTCACTGACAATACAATACATTTCAATACAAGAACAGGACAAGCAAAAGTGATAAAGATCTGTAAGTGGCTTTGCCTATTATCTGAACTAGACAAGAGTCTATTATATTCGCTTGTGCTTGTTTAACAAACGCGGGCAAATCGTTTATTGTTTCTAAATATGTAAACAGTTGATTGGGACGAGCTTTTATGTCCTTTCTCTCAATTTCTTGTTTTGTAAATTGAAGGTCGTCGAGACTATGACTAAGATACGATTTGTCTAAGCTATCATTAACCTCGCACGCGAGATTTTTCGATAGAATAAGCACTTGGTCTTATAGAGGTCATTTGTTTTGACTTTCTGCAACGGGTTGATTAATGTTTTGTGTGACGATGAACCCATATTGATAAATTGATTAAGTCAAGTTTTTATTAAGAAGAGCAGCCGTTTCCGGTTCCTTTACAATTATTTTAATGGTATTAAGGATTATTTCATTTGTCAGCTGGGATTTACGAAATTCTTTACGTAAAAAGATTACGTTTAAATAATCCTTTTGATTTATTTTCGTGAATAGTCATTGAAGTTTAACTCTCTTAAGAATATTGAGAAAATCAAACAATTCGTTTAATTTCACTTAGTTTTCTTTTCATATCGAAAGTTTGCTTTCAACAATTTCTTCAATGACCAAGACTTCTTAAAGCAATTACTAATGTTAGATTGAAAAGCTTGTTTGTCACTGGAACTTTTGTTAGATTTTTTTTCTGTAACAATTATGACAACTCCAGAGGTTTAAAGGCAAAAAGCGTTGACTCTTTTTTTTTACAAAAATTTGATTTATTGGAAAGTTCACTGAATAAGTATATAATTCAGGAAGTTTAAATTCGGTTGATCCTTGAACAACTCAACTTTACTTAATCTTACTTCTTGTGTTAAAATTACAATGTTCATCTATAATTAAACAGAATTTCATGAATGAAATCGATTTATTCTGAGAAATTTTTCAATGTTCTTAAAAAATGCCATTATTTATTATTCAAATACGTTTAAATAAAATCCAATCGGGATTTATCTGTCTGGTGGCTTTTTGATTTAATATTAAATGCAAATTTTAGCATGAAAAAGTGTTTGCCCTAAAATCTTGTGCATCAGAACCAATCATGTGAACCGAAAGAATCTGAAAAGTTCTTCTTCAATTTGCCATAATCTGAGTTTATTGTTCAGAACTTGAGAAAAGTCTGAAAGGTTTTCAATTTGTTAGGATTCTGTTAAATAATTTAAAACTTGGCTTGCAAATTCATTTAAACAAAAAGCTTTAAATTTACCAAAACTCCTATCTCAGAATGCAATCGAACGTATTATGGAAACATCGGTCTCACGTACAACCTGGAGCTGCATCGTCCGAAAGAAGACAAAATACCATACGTGTGTTTGCTGACATTTACCGCAGCCGGTGGAATGCATGGTGACATTGTACAAGTAAATAAAGGACACAGAAATACAAGTCCTCATGCATACCGTTTACAAAAATTAATTAACCCTCTAACGAATTTAAACAACTAGGTCACCCTCGATAGCTTCACAATTGGTCGCTTTGTGTCCTACACCCAGGACGGCTGTCCAGATGGTTATCTGCAGATATCGGAGGTGGCTCGAACGCCGGTGGGCGGCATGTGGTGCGGCACATCATGGGGCCCCGTCATGTTCTATAGTGAAACGCGTTCCTTAGTGTTAACCGTCAAGTTGTTTAAGTAATAAATTGCTCCCTAGACCAGCCGTACTTATCGCCTTTTTGCATGATTTGTTGTACTCATTTGCAGGTTGGCCCGCGACCAGAGTGGCTACAACTTCGACTTTCGCATCCAGTACAAGGTGTTGTCGCGAGATAGTGCCGTTGTACGTTACGGCGGCATCAAGCACGAGGGTAAGACGCTATTTAAATAAAAGTCGCGCTCAGATAATGTCAAACCAATTTTTTTTTTTGTTTGCTTTAGTGGTGCCACCGTGGACCAGCATTGCCCCGCTCAGGACTTCCATGTACTCTGATTACTCGAATATGTCGGCACCGGAGCAGCTCGTCGCCGAGGAGCGGGTGCAGCAGCAGCACAACTACACCTTCAGAATGGATAAATTCCATCAAATAACACGCAATTTCTCTGAACCAAAATATTATCTTGGTAAGTGTGAGATTTGTCTTCACTTTAATGGTGTAACATATTCAAATAATTATCCGCTTTTTGTTCGGGCGCGTTTAGGTGATTTGATTCCAGGCACTTATTGTTCGCGCATATTTACGGACTGCGACAAGAAAGCTTGTCGTCTGCAGTCTCCTAATTTCCCAGGAGTGTATCCTCGCAATTTAACGTGCTACTATGCTGTACGACAGGTGAGAAAAAGTTCATGATTGCGGTATTTATATTTTTATTCCCTTATTCTGGAGGCGATGAAAGACGACAGATATACTGTTCTTCCTGATATGCAGAATGCTATTCACAAATTAAAGCTGGAACGCCCCAATCATCGCTACAACGTCACCTAACTTAGAACTCTACTCCCAGTCGTAGTCATTTCTAATGTTCCAGAAATCCTCGGTGACTGAGCTGTACATAAAGCGCATGATGTTCTCTCGACAGCAAAAAACATGATAACAAAACAAGATAGCGTGCAGATACGTAGAAGAAAAGCGCCCGTTCAAGACGTCATAAGAGATATGATGAAGAATGAAATTAAAAATGAGTTTTTGCCTCAAGAAAAATTGCTATGCGCAAACACTCCCACGACGACAATAAAGCAAATCAAAATCAAAAGCTTGAATGAAAAGTTTCTGCAAGAGTACAATGCCCGACGTGGAAGGCTCGACTTCTCACCATCCCCCATACGTCTCATCTCGAACATTGATGAATCCCACAAATCACACTTTTTATGGTCGCACTCTTAACAGGCGACGCTTTTGATGTTTTTCATTGTGTAACTGCCAGTTAAATCCAATTTCCTATCGTATAGCACTCTGATGGTGTCCCTTGTCGTTTAACATGTCCACATCTAACACAACCTCGACGCGTCGCGTCGTGGCGCCCTCCATCGACCGCCAGAGTCACATAAATATACAGAAATACACACAAGCAAACATTGACTCAATTTAATGTAATTATTTTTTGATTTTCAACATTTTTGCAGCACGATGTGCCACCGGGCAAACATGCATTAATAATCGTCCGTCAACCCAAAGGTAATCTCATTTGGGTCCAGACGCAATTGCCGATCAACAGTAAAGGCGAAAAGGATAAAAACTATCGAACGATGCGCACGTGGGACGAATGTAACAACGTTCAGGTGATTTTTCTACACCTTTTTTTCGTCACATACATTTTCCTCCTCATCCCCAATTTTCGTTGTTTTACCTTTTCCATACATGTGAAAATAAACCCTTTTTTGTTGTGAAGTCTACCTATTTTTTTCTTTTTTTTGCGATTCGGAATTTGATCGATTGGGCTTTAAATTAAAGCTGTCGTCTCTCTTCATTTTGTGTTTATGTTTGCGCGGCTTGCACTTCAAAAAAAAAAACACCACCCACCCAGCAGTTAATCAAAAACATTGTTTTCGTTCCTCTTTTGCAATTATATTTATGATTACGTTGTACGTATAATAAACCAGCTGCTCTTACAATAGGATAGTCCAAACCCGAAATGGATGTCAACGGTAAAGCTCCAGAAATACTAAATAGAATTTAAATGAAAGTATACATTTTGAATTTCACTTTAATATCCACAAAACAAGAGTTCTATATTTTCTTTGTAACATCACCAAGATTGATTGTCGTTTATTATCTAGCACAGAACGCACATCGCGAAATTTTTTTACAATGATTTCGTTGTTGTATGGAGTTTTAATGATACATGGTTTTTGTATTATTTTTTTTGTTATATTGAAAATGATTTTAAGTTAAAAGTGGAGAATTTTTTTACTTTTGTATTTTTTATGAGACTTTTATATGACTATTAAACGAAATATAAATGTAATTTCTTCCTATGAGTTTATGGCGGCGCATAACAATGTAAGGCGACACTAAGGTGTTCTTTTATTTTACGTAATAAAAGCTTAACTGTGTACAACGTTTCAATGTATGAGGCTAGAAAAGAATTTCTTATTTAGAGTTTATAGCTTATAGTTGCAACATTTTCACGATTATAAAATGTCAGATGATTTTAAATGTGATGAAATTGCTTTAAAAATAAAAAATAATTTCTCCTCAAAATTCGTTAAAAAAAAACAATTCGTTGTTTTCTCGTTAAGTTTGATAAAAACTGATAGCTGAAGCATTTCTGTTTCATTGAACATTCTTCAGAGTATAATAATTTTACCATAGAAAATAAATATTCATCAAAATGTGCTGGCTGATTGAATTCGAAACTTTTTACATATTTTAATATATTTCACATAACCAACCCCAACCTCAAACTATCCGAAAGTTTTTTCCACATAAAAGTCAAACTCTGTCTGCCTTATTTTCCGATCACTATTGGGCTTGGTTTTTAGTTTCAGTAAACTCCATAATGCAATAAGGGTGCTATTACTACCCTTAATGAATTCTTATTAACATCAATACACCAGCCAGGACACTTTAGTCGTGCCTCGAATAGAAATTTAAACACATCTAATGTGGTCGCTTCAACTCCCAAATGACATCGTAATTGAACTGACCTAAAACACGAGTCTCCTTTCCAGCCCCTTACATTTCAGTAGAAGCAAACCACAAGGAATATATGCAAACTGATACATATGTACTATGCACACAAAGAACAAACATATCTAAAAGCTCGCACGAACCAAAATCGAATTGTTTACCCTTCCAAAATGTGTCTAAAAGCTGTGTTATAATTTTTTTCTTTTTTTTACTTACATATGTTCGCACAAAAAAGGATTGTTTAGTAACTATTTAGTATACCACTCCATCCCTCTTCTGCCTATGTACTTATAAGCACATGTACACGAACATGATATTTTCAAATTAATATAATATATACCAACATGCACACATGCACCGAAATACTTCACCCCATTTCGCTTCTTACACAAGCTAAAATACATTTTAATTAATTTTTCTGCGCTCTTATGTACGAGTATACCGTACAGAATGTGTTCATGTAACAAAGAAGACGCTTTGTGTACCGTCTACTGACTAAAATCAGGAATTCATGTAAATATGCGTGTGATAGCACGCGTTATAAGGATGTAAGGCGAGTTCAGGAGCGCGCTTCAGCTAGGCAAAAAGCTGAAAATATATGAATGTAATTAGATGCCTAAGCATATAATCATGACAATCTGATGACAACAGGCTCGAGGTCTCAGGCTCCTGTGGTTGTTAGTGGAAATTTCATGTAATGTCGCTCATAATCCTTGTATGATTTTGGTGTGCTCCTATCATCGTGTATATCCAGTTATTACCTATTTCATTATTACAAGAAAGCTTCATTCATTTATCCTTGGGCCAATCCGGCTCCGTTTTTGTGATGCTGTATCTGAACGAATTCCACTCACATGAGCAAATGTATTGTAAATGAGATTTGTGCACTGTACCTGTACCAAATTTATTGGCACAGCTTTAATTGTATCATCCTTCACCGTTACAAAACCCCACAAGTACCCGCGAGCTTTTCAGTTCCAAATCATGTTTGCACTGCAGTGCTTTAAAAGCTCTTGAATTTATGCCCATTCTTTTCTACTAATCCACACATTTACTAATGCCGGTTCTCCCTCCCCTCATCCCCCATCCCCTAACTTCTTCTTGTTTTCTTATTGCAGGATTACGTGACTATTTACGATGGCTACACGACGCGTGATTCAATTATTCTTAAATTCTGCGGCGGTGGACAAAGTGTGCCGCCGGCCATATCGAGCGGACCGGAGCTTTTAGTTGAGTTTACGACCTCCCCGTTCGGCACATTTGGCGCATCACCATCCACGGTCCACACATTAAATGGATTTCAATTAGAAGTACGTCAGTGTTATAACTAATTAAATCCATATTTTAATTAAGAGCAAGCGTGAGCTTTTGTGGTAAAAACTTTAAGCGGGTTCTCTAATGATTCACCATTTACTTTAAGGTCGAAGTACAATTTGTTGACATTCAGAGTCCCACCTACGCCAAGAACAAGCGAATGTGCGAGTTTTGGATACGCGGTACCGGCCACGGCATTCTCGAGAATCCCAAGCATTCGCTGGCACCGAACACCACCTGTCTCTACCACTTGCAGGTAAACATATTCACTCATAAATATTCATATATCATAAACAACGAAACACGTGGATAATGCAAATGCCACATCATCTAAATAGGGCACCGACTCCATTCATCCGCAATTCGAGCAGCTGCCGAGACGCTCCAGCTCCTCGCACATTCCGACGCGTTTTAAAATTTGGATTTCGGTATTGAAATTTGATTTGGCGCCGAAATTCGGTGTGGCTGACGATGAGATGCTTGCCACGCACCTGCAACTGCGCGAAGATTGTGATGGGATGTTGCGCGTGTGGGACGGCCCACTCAGAGATGTTCCCGTCTGTCGCGATCTCAATTGGTAAATCAGACGATATTAGCTTTCACTTGCGATGTCTAGTGTTAATAATCATTTGGTCGTGTGTTGCTATCTTAAATTCTTTGTCTTTGTGTAATTAACAGCGAACGTGACGTTATCAGTCGACCGACACTGAGCAAATACGGACAGAATTCCACGAACGTGATCGCACGTTATTGTTTTAATACGATACCAAGAAGTTGCGACCACGGACTTATCAACAGCACTCATGGAAGAGCGTGTTCCCTGTACGAAAGCTACATATCCAGTGGTGATTATGTTACCCTAGAGCTGCGCAATGCTGAGACCACGGTGCTAAGGTGAGAATGATTAAGTTTTTTATGTTTTTCTTGTCTCTGTGTTACCTATCATTTTCTATTTTTGTGGTTTAAATGGCACCCACTTTATTTGTTCACGTGTGTATGAATGTGTGCAGTTATTATTGCGAAAATTGGGTTATCTTTAGAGAACGTGGATAGAATGGCTTGTTGGGAGTTGAAATAGGATAGCTTTAATGGAGGCGGGCTGGAAATTGAATTCATCGAATTGTTGGAATTGAACTCAATATATAGTCAATCGTATTTTAGAACTTATATATGTTTTTTTGTAGATCGGAGTTTTGCCTTATCTGTTGAAAAGAAAATAGAAATTGTTGGGCCACATCTGAAAAAGTCGTTTAAAATTATGTTTCTGTAAGTAAGTTTGGGAAAGATTCTTTTTTGAAGAGAAAAATAACAATTCAATGATGCCACTTCTTTTACTTTATCGTCTTAGAATGTCTGTTAGGGATGATTTAAAAACGCTAGCAGGGGTGGTTCTGACTTCTGTCATAGAATTTGGATGTTATGATCGGTTTGAAGTACATTTTCAATGATTTTGGGGTGAACTTGGAGCTTTAAGCTAAAGCGTCTTGTTCACATTTTAGTTCAGTTTTTTTTGCATTTAAAAAAATCAAAATATATGTATATGCCATCAGATAATACTCGTAATTGTTAAACTCACTGCTCACTAAGAATTGGAATACTTGGTAAAAGTGATAAAAGTATTTTTTCTAAAATTGGAGAAAAAATGTTGTTGATAAAATCTCTAACCCACTGATAAATTATACAGATTTCGAACTGAATACATAACACTAGAACTTGGCCTTGAATTGATTTTCGTTTTAGATTTTCTTCAATGCAATAACTTTTCAATGCATTTATTTTTAAAAAACCTACCGATTCGTGCCAATCGATTCTGGCTCTTATCCCATTCAAATACAGTTTGGAGAATCGCACGAACAAAGACTTATTTAAGTTAAACATTTTCGATTTCACAGCATCTTTACTTGATTTATGATAATTTTAAAGCTCCTTTTCATAACAATAATTTCAATTCAGACCTTCCTTAAAATATATACAATTTAAAAACTTATTGTGCAAATGTCAAGTACAGTTATTAAACTACTCGTTTCAAAAAATCATCAATTTCATGTAATCTTTTAAATTGGTCGTATTTTGCATTCGTAATTACATTTTAAGCCTTAAGATGCCGTTTCATTGTAATGACTGTATATTTTCTACGCCAGTTTACCTGCAGGGAGTAAAGACTTTGCGTTGCGACTTTCAGCCGTTAAGCCCAGAACTTTTGTGTAATGCAATTCTAGTATTTTGCGCTTTACAATGAATCATTTTAATTAAAACGAGTTCATTTTGTTACTTATTCTTGTCAGCATTGTAAACTAATTTTCTTTGAGATGAAAAACACGATTCTAGCTGATAGCATTAAAGCGGAACAATTTGAAGAGGCTAAATTGATTATTCCTCTTTATCTAGACCCCTAAGCTTTAAGCTGCGCTACGAGTTTGTTGACTTCCTGCAGGACGGAATGCCAATAAACGATCAATTGGTGAACGAGTGTCATCGTAAATTTGTTAGCAGTTATATCGAGAAAAAGGAGCCACAAATATTTCACAGTGCTCGGAATGTATTTATGTTTGGACGAGGTGGAGCCACCAACTTCAGGTTAGTGACTTTCAAAGTTATATGTTCTATGAAACTGATAAGAAAAATGTGTAACCATTAGTTGCACTTATCGCTTTGAGGCGCAACGAGACGAAAAGATTCGACTAGTCATTCGGAAGCTTAACACCGGCGTCCGAAAATGCGTCTCAAAAATTGAATCGGATGTCAATCGCTCCTACTGCTATGGCGACAACAACGTAAAACTGGAGATATTCGAGCGGCCGTGGCACGGTTCCATTCTTTTCCATCGCGGATGCTTGTGCAACTCGTCTAAATCTTCACAACTTCCTGTGGTATTCATGTCAAACAGCAAGGAGGTGGAAATTCACTTTTCTGGAATCAATATGTCGGCACTGGACGATCCGGACACGGTTAACTTTGAGGCGTCATTTGAGTTCATAAAGGGGCCGCTGACTTGTCGTGAGGGTCGTAGGAAGTACGGATCCAGTGGATTGGTTAATTTGGGAATTGAGGATGTAAGTTCACCAAATTTAGGTAAATATCAATTTATTTATAATTATTTTTTTCTTCATTCAGATTGAATGCCGCACTCGTCCATGGATGATTGAGCCAGCTCCTAATAAATTTTTGTATCTGCGTTTCTCTGGAATTTACCTACGGAAATACAATCCGGCCAAAGGGTTGCCGTACAATATGAGCAAGACAAAAACGTATCTGCCTGAAGAATGTCGCACAAAATCCCGGGTTATTGTCACCACTGGCGACGGCTCCTCTGTGACGGCATGCCCATTGGAGTCGTACTCCGGCGGTAATATTATTGAAGTGTTCAGCGCCGGATGGAAGTTGAAGAACCAATATGAAACAGTGATGCCGTCAAAAGTCCTGTCTCTGGAGTTTTTGAATCCTGACAATCAAGCATACACGTTCACTTGGTTTGAGATGCAGCCTCAATCGCCTCTTGGGCTTACTGGTAAGTGCTTTGCAACGTCTATGAGTCTTGTTCTTGGTTAATTGTTTCAAAAACGTTGCAGAAGACTGTCCATATCGATGTCCGGAATTGGATGCATGCGTAAACGCCAGCGTCTGGTGTGACGGTATTGACCATTGTCCATCCGGCTACGATGAATCCTTTACGCACTGTTCTGCCCTGTTAAGACTGCCAGCTGAAATATTAGCTACCATTTGTGTGATAGTATTTGTTTTGTGTTGCGGGCTTTTTGGATACCTCTACAGGTGATAGTCAATAGTAATGACCAGTTCTACAGAAAGCTTTAATTGCAATTGTTTTTTGCAGAAAAATCCGAAGACACTTTAGAGGCACTTCCGTGCTGCAGACACGCCTCAAGTCGCTCAGCTCCATGGATACAGCTGTATTCGACGAGAAGGACGTGATTTGCTGACAAAACGACAATTCTGTGCGCTACGTGGAGATCGATCGGGTAACCACCGTTTGACCATCTCGCTGCACAGAATTGTCTACCAGCGTCCAGAAAGTGACAAGCTTTCTGCATTATTGCACTTAATTTTTTATTTCTTACTGAAACGGCATTCCGTTCACACAAGCATCTCTAGTTGTTATTAGTTTTCCTTGATACGGAAATGTTATTCTATCGCGATTATGGCGCTCCTTAGAGTCGACGTTCAGTATATAAGTTAGATAGAACGAGCAAGAGAAAGGCGTCAACTGTTTGGTACTACGTTATAGTAATACTAACACTCCTTGCGATCCGACAAGACAAATTCCTATAAACTACTGGCACTGTAAATGCTTCGTTTCTAGTCATTAACTACATTAATTTTAAGTAGGACAACAACATTTTATGTACTTAGATATATCTAACTGCTGTTAAGTGATCGAAGGCGAAAACTGTTAAACATAAATCATTTTAAAATCATTTTTTACCGGTCGCATATGATGTTTGTGTGTTGATATACTTAGCTGAACTCAGATTATTATTTAAAAAATTGAATGATTTTAAATGAATGGAAATTAATCCTCACTCATTAAATAATAAATTTCAAATAAATTTTCAGTTATAGAATAAATTCAATTATATTTAAACTTCGATATAAACTTAGAAGGACCAAAAACTAAATGATTGTAAACAATTAAGATATAATTTATTGAACATATAATGAATAGAAGTCTAAAACTATAGTAACTAGAAGACTTTCTGTTAATAGCCAGTTAATGGAAGCAGATGAAAAGGACGGTGTTTACCGATTTGTTATGTTTTGGCGAGGAAAGACTATATTTAAGTTTAATTCTTCTAAAAAAGCTCAATAATTTTTTTTCGTAAAGAAAAAAGAAGACTTTTTAATTGAAATTATTAAATTACAAATTCGTACATTTTATGTATCCCGCAGAAAAAGTTGATTTGAAATAAATCACACAAATTGATTTCTTTCTAAAAAAAAAAACATAATAAATCAGTAAAACTTAAAATAACAAGTTCTGCAGAAGAGGGTAATTTAAAACGAACTATCACAACAAATATTATAAAAATGTTAAACAAGAAATCATAGATTATTATAATAGAAAAAAATATAAATAAAAACAATTAACAACGTGAATTTACAAACTTATTGAAAAAGCAATTAAATCTACTATTTAAAAGAATCGTATAAATTATATAAAGTTATGTGATTTTTGGTACCTGTAAAGGTGACAAAACGAATTTTAAGTGGAATTATGCGAAGGTAAAACAACCAAGGAAGCCATCAAAAGCTCGAAATGATGAAAACCAATTCATTTTAATTGGCGTAAATTCATCAACTGCCC
This sequence comes from Sylvicola fuscatus, assembly GCA_026546915.1. Lineage (NCBI taxonomy): Eukaryota > Metazoa > Arthropoda > Insecta > Diptera > Anisopodidae > Sylvicola > Sylvicola fuscatus. Next base: position 14,761 of record JANSTS010004854.1, on the reverse strand, counting down.
ACAACTGCCATTGTGTGAATATAGTTGATTTTTAGTTTTGCGTTTTGTGCAAGTAAAACTCACAACAAAAAAAAACAATTAAATAAGTTTAAAAAAAAACATTTATTACGACAAACGGACATCGTCGAAAACAGTCGAAACGAAACTGCCAATTTGTAACTTTTATTGCGAATATAAATCCACGTATAAAATTAATATTCTTCCATTTCGAAGCTGAATCGTGCATGGCTTTAGACTTTTATCTATTAAGGGAGGAGGCATGAAGTGAGTTTCATCATTTTTATACAAAACATTATTAACGAAAAAAAAAAAATGTTTAAACCTTTATAACTGATTGATTAAAAAACAGAAGGAAGAGACTCTACTGAAAATGCATACGGAGAATGTAATCCAACGTTTAAATGGCATCCATTTGAATGCACATTAATTCTTGTTATATAAAAATTTAGCGCGTAATTGTTTCATTAAAAAATTACATAACATCAATTATAAATTGACACAGAGACATTACAAGATTATAAACTGTTGAATTAGGATGAAACAAATGAAAATATAATTAAAACAAAAAAAAATACAAATCAAAATATTTAAATAACATTTTAAAGACAATTAATTATATAATAATAAACCAATTCTCGTTGATCAATTGAACAAAGTTTTATGAGGTGGATTTGTTTTTGGAAAGCTTTTGACTAAAAGCTCTCCAATTTGAATGATGTTGAGAGGAACCGTAGACGGATCAGCTGCGATTGCTGCTTCATTAGTATTTTTATTAGCTGTTGATTGATATTTATTGTTTTAGGCGAAGCTTAAATAAATTAGTTTATGGATATGTTTTTCGCATATGTTGCTATTATGTATGTAAAAACACAAGCTTAAAGTTCCTAAATTTGTAGCAGTTTCAGTCAAAAATCGTTTTTTTCATTTGTGGCATTATATTTAATGAAAACATTAGAATTTGTTTTATATTTCATTCGTTGCATTTTTATAACTTAAACTTTAAGTTCTAAATTAAGAAAGAGGATAAATTTAAATCAGACAATAAGTATAAAAATATCTCACTTCTGATAGGCAGTAAAGCAAACATGAACAAAGACACACAGAAGATTGTATATAATCTCATTTGAGAGGGGAATGATGTTAAATAGTTAATATTTTAGACGAACAAAGGTGTTATAAGCGATATGAGGGTCGTGTAATGTTTAAATAGACATAAATTATGTAAAGAGATTCTTGTTTAGTGCAAAATGTGTAGGGTGCAAATCAAATAATTGCGAACAGAAAACATGTGCAAGGGTGTGGAAAACATTAAGTAATAAATAAACCATATCATCGATTTGTCATTTTATTGAGCTTATTTAATTCCCACAGATTTTGTTTTGAAAATGTTCAACAGAAGAAAAAACTAAGATTTCATCAAGATCCACAATTGACGTCGGGAATAAAAAACTAATTCCCGACGTCGAAGTAAGATATAATTTATGTTTCCTTAAAATGTTTGTGTTTTATTGAGATTTTTTTATAAAAAAAATCGGGATAAAATTTTCTATATTTAAATTATTATTTAATAAAGTATTCTTTATTTCTCTCCATCTTAAAAAAAAAAATCAACAACCTAAAAAAAATTGCTGTACGACTGTTACACAAAACAAATCCATTGTATTGCCTCAAGGCGTCATAAATGTAGGAAATTGAGTGTCATCTGTCGGCGCCGGTATAGTCACACCCCCAGTGTCCAAAGCACTGTCATGAGCTATCGAATCAGTGCTTTCGAGCGGCAAAAAGCAATCAGAAGAAATCTAAAATGTCGAAATTTCCAATTAAAACCGTTCAATAAACGGAAAACCCCAAACTCACTTCAATGCAAGCTTTTTGTGGTGGCAACATTTTCGGCGTATTTGCTCCCTCTTCATTATTAAGCTTATTTAAACTGGATGTCAATCCGACAAACAATCCAGTTCGATGGTCTTTCTTGTGTCGCTCTAGTCTCTGTCGGTTTATTGACACGAAACTGCATTGATCGCATATCATTTTGGCGTATTCATCGGGATGTGAGGTCTTGAGATGAACTTTCAATGCAATAGATTGAATGAAGCTGTCGTCGCAAGAAGGACATTCATACTGTTTGCTCTAGAAGTTTAATTTTCAGAACAGGAATTGCCATAAACTGGACAGGAAATTACCTTTGAGTGCTTTGCTTCGTGCTTTCTTAATGCACTCGGATCCGCAGCTCTGTAGTCGCAGCTTTTGCACTTCAACGGACGCTCACCGGTGTGTTGTCGCATGTGAATCTAATCAATTAATTAATTGGCAATTAACTTAGATAAAGCAAGTAAAGGTAAGAGAAATACCTGCCAAGTAGCTTTTCTTGCGGATTTGTAATTGCAAACATTGCAGATAAACGGTTTAATCTTATTGTGGACAGTTTTCACGTGTTTTGAAAGTGTTTTAGCATTGGAGAAATTATTGTCGCAAAGCTCACACTTCTTCTGTGAATACCAACGACCAGTCGTCGCTGTCTTGCCGGCAGCATGAATCTCCTTGTGTGATGCCAACTGATCATATCGCCCAAATGATTTAGAGCAAACGTTACAGATGAATCGTTTGCCGTGCAACTGACCATGTGTTACTATGTGACGGTAAACTTTTACTGCAATTGGAAGTTAGACTGATTACTTAGGAAGATACCACATTTCTGGGGATTTATACCTGGAAGAGTGGCGCGGAAAGTGCAATGAAAACATCTCAGCATGTCAATATCCAATTTGTGTTGCTTCCAAATGTGTGCAGAGCAAACTCGCCAATTGTGAAACTCTGCTTGACAGAAACTGCATAGGAATTCACGGACTTTATCATCATTTTTGGATACGTGACACAACTCATGCTGTTCTCGCTTTTCTACAGACTCAAATTTGTATGGGCAAAGCTTGTAGGAACAACTGCAACAAAAAATTTGATTTAAATCACCGGTCTTTAAATGGTATAAATTTTGAGACTAACGAGTGAACAAATCCTAGCTTCAATCTTTTCCGCACTTCCTTTAGTGTTAATTTTTCATCTTCATCCTCACTATTGTCGCTGGTGATCTTCTCAGACGTGACATCGTCTTCCAGACAAGTATCGTTGTTGACTTCTGGTGGTTTATAACCATGATCTTTGATCATATGATCTTGAACTTGTTGGATTGAATCAAATCCAGCCATGCAGGTGCTGCAGAACATTACTGTTTTGACAAGAACTACCGGTTGAGTGGTAGTGATGTCCTTTTCTTTGGCCATTTTGGGAGAATCTGATTTTGGCGGTAATCTTTTCTGAAATATTTATTCTTAAGTAAATTTTATTTGAAATGTTTATTTAAATATGTACACTATAAACATCCACTGGTTGATTTGAAACGTGACGTTTGTTTCTCCTAGATTGACTATTCATCTTAGAAAGATTAAAGGGTTTTTTCTTCACCTCAATATCTTAAATTAAATTTTTTATTGTGTTTACATTTAATAAACTATAATTCAATTTAATAAACAAAATTCGATACAATAGCCAATTGTTTATTTTATTTTGACAGCCGTATTAATGTCAGAAATTTTCTTGATTTGAGATGTTTTGAATGTTTTTGGTTTATCATAATGGCACATAGAGGACAGCACTTATTAATTATTTTCACATATTTTAGTCGAATCTTTTGAGGGTTTTCACAATTTAAAACATAATTTTAGTAGCATGATCCAATTTAACAGCACAAAGTCTCACAAAACGAAAATATTATAAATTTTCATGAACGAAAATAAATTAAAAATTCTTAACCGACAGCCCTGACAACTAGAACCAACTTCGCATTGTCAAACTGACGTGCAAATGTCAATTAATATTTAAGTTGCCAGACAAATCTTCCCATTCCTAAAACAAATTACTGTTCGTTTCTAGAAATTATTGTTTTTCGTTTAAAATTATGCGAATTTAGTTAGTGGGAGCAATCGAGTAAAAATGGCAAACGTACTGGAGGGCTACGTGAATCATGTGCGCACGCTGAGCGCATCAGGTAATCATCCAAAACGGCTTGTGCAAAAAATTGCATCGCTCTAACCTTAAATTGCCATTGTCATCATGTTTGAGGGGGTTGAAAGTGACAAATTGCTTGTCGGCAAAATAGTTTTGAGCCATATCCAAATGACTTGTTCCTTTTGCATTGAATTCCAGGTAACTTTCGAGACTTGTGCGAGTATTTGAACAAATCTGTCACCCAGCTGACGAAGAATGGCAATTTACTGGACGGCATCATTGAAACGCTGGACATGCAACAACATTCGCTGGGAGTTCTCTATGTATTGGTGTCTAAACTGTCACTTGTTTCGGTTAGTAGTTATAATCATTGACCTAAAATGCCTTAAATTTATTTTCCTTTCCCAAAATATTAAAAGGGATCAATTGCTGAGTACGAGAACATAATTCGTCACGTACGGGACTTTATCACATTATGCAACGGGGAGCAGGTTCGATGCGCCCCGCAGACTTGTAAGTGTCAAATTTATTTATTTTAAACGTTATTCGTATTAATTTATTTTTCTTCAGACGGTGAATTATGCCACCAATTCACCGCTTACTTGGTAAAACACCAACTGCCATGTATACAAGGCATCAAAATCTTAGCACAGGCTGTGGACAAGATCCGACTGTTTGAGTCTCAACTAACACCAGTGCATGCTGACCTTTGCCAGTTAAGCTTGTGCGCCAAACTTTTCAATCCAGCACTTCAATTCCTGGATGTAGACATCACATTCATCGCCAGCACAGATGTAAATCACCTTGATCTTATCCTTAATGGCAAATGGCTAATCTTTTGTTCCCTAGGATTCAAATCACGACACAAAATACTTTCTGCTTTACTACTACTACGGCGGCATGATCTACACAGCGATGAAGAACTACGAGCGCGCCCTGTACTTCTTTGAAGTGGCTGTCTCAACGCCGGCGCTGGCCATGTCGCACATTATGCTGGAGGCGTACAAGAAATACATTCTGGTGTCGCTGATTCTGCACGGCAAAATTCAACCAATACCAAAATATTCGTCGCAAGTGATTACGCGCTTCATGAAGCCACTGAGTCATGTGTACCACGACCTGGCGGCAGCTTACGCCACCGCCAACAGCGAGGAGGTGCGCAGCATCATAAACAAATATCGTGAACAGCTAACCACCGAGAAGAATATGGGCCTGGCAAAGCAGGTTTCCGCCTCGCTGTACAAGAAGAACATCCAGCGACTGACCAAAACATTTTTGACGCTGTCGCTGGCTGATGTGGCGAGTCGTGTGCAGTTGGCTGGGCCCGCTGACGCTGAAAAATATGTGCTGGATATGATCAAGTCGGGTGAGATATTTGCCACGATCAACCAGAAGGATGGCATGGTGGTGTTTAAGGATGATCCCGAGAAATACAATACACCAGAGATGTTCCTTAAAGTCGAGAAAGACATTAACCGGGTGATGGAATTGAACAAAGAGCTGACGAAAATGGAGGAGGAAATTATGTTAAATCCTTTGGTGAGTTTTCTGTGTTTTTTTTTTTCATTTGGCACTCCTAATTTGTTTTGCTTGCAGTTTGTTAAAAAATCTATGGGAAATCCGGATGAGGATCTGATTGGAGGGCAGTCTTCGAAAAACTACACTGGGTAAGTTCTTGGTGAACATTAGAAGTTTCGAATTGAATCATTTTGATTTTTAGCGATCCCGCCGACTAGCACATTGCCGGTGATTTCGGGGAGTCCTCGGCACCTTCTCGTACCGCTACTCTCGACCCCAATAAATGGAGAAACGTTGTGAAAAGGAAGCCTACGCTTTCGAATCCTACTTAAGCGGATGGCTGCTTCCACACCTGTAAAACACTTAATTTTTTTTCTAATTTTAGTGTAATATGGATGTCTAATTATAACAAGCGATTCGTCAAAATAAAGGATTGATAAATGCTACAAAGTCCGCTTACCTAAAAATTCTAGTAATTAAGTTTCCAACTTGCAGATACAAAATGATTGCCGGAATTTACTCAAATCAAGTAATACAATTACTTCCTTACAGTAGTCTTTAAGTAACACAGGCGAACAGAAGCCAAAAAACATTCCTTAATACTAATTTAATCAAAGGAGCGCCTAGAAGCTTTTATTATTCAAATAGAAAACCTCTAGGTGCTTTTTATGTGAGTGATGTTGTTTGTTGATTTCTGTGCTCCTGTTACATGATTGGATTTTGCGATTGATTTTTTTTATTCGTTTCCGTTTGATTCCAATTGGAAAAGTAGGGCTAGTTGCAGGCGCTTTTGGTATCATTCATTGTCTGAATGGCAGTTTCTCATCTCATTTATGCTGACTTTAAAAAAAATATTCTAAATTACAATTATGATTTATGGTGAAAAAGGTACAGTTTATGTTAGAAAGCAAATATCACGATACCATCTTACAAACACGAGTTCACTTATCTTTCTGTGAATCGTGAATCCTTGAATTTCTAAAAAAAGCGGTAGACTCAATAAATTATTTATACATACAACAAAAAATTAGTAAAATTTAGTTTATTAATTATACATAATTGTTGAACAAATGTACTTTTGTAATAATAATAATAATAATAATTGTTTTGTATAGAAGTCTTAAATGCATAGAACTATTTACGAAAGGGCTGATTTATGCTCATCAAATTCTCGATAAACTCTCACCACAATTTCATCTTATCATCAAAGAATTCAACGCAAAAGAACATAGAAATGATAAAATGAAACGCGACAGAATAAATGAGTCAACATTTCTGCAAATGAATGACAACATAGATTTTTACATAAATACAAAGGACAGATTACAACAGTCGATAAACATGCAATATAATAAGGGTGTGTAGGAGGAGAGGGGGGGGGGGAGGAGCAGGGAGCTTGAATGTCACAAAGCAACGCCCGTTTAGTGTGAATGTGTGATAGGACTTTAACACAATCGTATACAATTGTTGTACGACAATTATTGTCACAGGTTCCTGGACCAATCGAGATGTTTCATACACATTTGGGAGAATCTACAGAGTTTTTTCTATTTTAATTTACATTTAATTTCGAGATGCTGCGATTTTACTGCAACACAATTTTACATTCTAAACCATAGATATTTATTTGTATTTAATTGCTAAAAAGGAGACGAATTTCCATAGACTAAAACATTTACTCATAGTTTCAGAGATTTTAGACAGTTTTTTGTATTTTACTTATTTGGGATATTTTATATGCTTCTGATTTTATGGGAATCCTTGCTTTTTAGATTTGTTTTTTCTATTTGCAGTTAAGTGATGACGATAACGAACATAATTATGATTTAAAAAATAATAATTACATAATTTTGGTTTGATTTGATATTAAGTACCGTACTTAAAACACAAAAACGCCAGCGCAGTCTCCTCTATATGATCCGTTTTCGTTATATGATTAGTTTTGTGTATAAATATATGCATTTTCAGGTGTTTTGTTTTTATCAAACTATAAATACATATAAAGGAGACGAGAGAAATTAAAAACTATGACCCGTCCAGCGGGTTCTAACGAAAATACCATTAGACAATTGCACTAGGGCGTCCACTTTTATCGTTTTATACATTTTACATTTTGTCCAAATTTTCTTATTAATCTCCAGATTTGGCACTGCATTGCCTTAATTAAATTAATTTTTGAATTTTAACAGCAGTTGTAGTCATAAATGTGATCGTGCTGAAGTGCATTTAATTTTAATTGTTTGCACATTTAACTCTCTTAAACAAATAGAAGCCTATTCTTAAGAAAATAAGTTTAAATTTAATTTTTTTTTTCATAAATTTGGTTATTTTTTGATTTTTCCAATACAATCAGACATTTTAAAGATTTACCGAACAAACAGCACACAAAAGGATTGACTCAACTTTACCTATATTTTAAACAATTAAAAATATTGAAACCAAATAAATATTGAATTGAATTGAATGTGAACAAATACATTTTGGACGCAATGAAACGCCAGTTTCAAGTTCTTCCAGCACTCATCCACCCTTGAGTGAAATTCTACTTTTTCATTTTTCAAATTAGAAATTGCGCTTAACATATGCTCATAATTGCAGTCAATTTGTCGAAAATAATGAAAAAAAAATGTTTTTTTTTATAAATTCATATAGTCCCTGTGCTTCTAGTGCTTCAGAAATTGCGACAAAATCTTCTTTTTTTATAAATTATGAAATCCGTACGATTAACATCTGCGGTGTCTGGTAGTGATGACAGGGAGGGACGTATTTGCAGGACAATTTTAAACAGACAATGATACAAAACTGTTGTACTGTGTGATGTTACGCTTAAGGATGTCGGCACATGGTCCAAGGACACGTTCAAATCTATGGAAATAAACACAAATTAGCTCGTTTTTTAGATGTAGAACAATCTCTATTTTGTGATTGTATAATTGCATTAACTGATGGCGAGTAAGATTTCAATTAAAATTTTAAACATGATTAAGTTTTATCTATCGCGGCGAAGTCAAAAACAAATTTGCTATTCATTTTCAGTTAATTAACGTTGTTTGATTATGAGGCAATGTTTAATTTAAAAAAAGGATTTGGTAACCAAAAACACCAAAGCTTATTTCAACAAAATCGGAAGTTAAATTTAGAACCAGTAGAAAGAACATCCGCCAAAACAATAAAAACTTGATCTTCCGGGGAAGATAATATGCGGCGTCTTCTTTACACGCAAATAACTTATTAATTGCCTGTCACCATTCCGGTGAGAAACAAATTGTCACGGTCCTGCGATGGTTCGCTGTGACTTGACGAAATTGTTTCGGTCGCATTTGCGCATTTTTATACAGCAACGATGACTTCATTTATTCTCGTTAGCGACGTGTTTTTAATTAAATTTGAATAATTAATTTGCTAAAAAGGATGTG
>JANSTS010004843.1:5195-15854 GCA_026546915.1 Sylvicola fuscatus | reverse complement strand
ACTTGAGGTACAATTCTTAACTTTTTATTTTCGTTTGGATTGTTACTTCAAATTCTGACGCTCGTATTACTTTCTATGAACATTTATATACATGAAAAGTCTATGAATGCTCAAGATTTTTGAAAAAAAAAACACATTTTAAAATATATATTTGTCTCTTTGAAATATCCGTAAAGACATGATTTGTATTTCAATGTCAATCTAAATCTAATAAATAACTAGTTCTGAATGTTTTGATAATTTCTTCACATATGCTCAACTGTTCAACATCTTCGATGCTCATAATTACAAACACTCAGAGCTAAGAAATGCAGAAAACGGAGAAGGTGGAAAACATCTTGTACAGATATAAATGGGAAAGGAAAATTGAAAAATTAAGTGTATCAAATGAAAACGCACCAAGGAATTTCCAGCAGCGCGGTTTGCGCGAGAATAATCGCCTTCTGTCCATTGAAATTGCATTGTGTCATCTAATTACTAATAAGTAATGTGTGTTTATATTTTATGTAGTGCAGGCAATTACTCTTGCACGATGAATGCACACACATTCGCATCTCGCATGTCATGGCGAGCGCAGGCTGTGTGAAAAACAATGTTTGCTTTAGTTTTTTCTGCGGTGTTTTTGTTTGTGTGCACTTTCGTCGCAATTTAAGAAATGATTACATTGGCTTAACACCGCACTTTTATTTTATAATAGCACCTTTGTCTCTAGAACTACGGTGCTGTACGAAACACGGGGCGGCCGCGGCCTCTTTTATGATGTAATTCATCAGCGCGCAAATTACAGCCAAAGAAGACTTTGCATTGAGAGGAAAATTGCTATTGCGACGGAATATCGGTATCTTTGTCTGTGGACCGTGCCAGAGAAATGCGCGGACTCCAGCCGACCAGGACAAATAAACTTGCCACTAATAGACCGTAGTCGGAACCAGTAAGTAGTTACTACAATATATACATAAACGTGCATCTACTTTTATAGCCATAGAGCCACAAGAATGTGCTACATTACTTTTTCTTATAATCGGTTTGTCCATTGTCGCTTCTAGAAAATAATGAGTCACGGAGTGGAAAATGTTTAGTGGAAAATCCTGGGACCTGGCATATGGTCCAGATTTTATAAATTGTATTTAGATTGCAAATCAATTTGCATCGTTTTTGTATAAAAAAGTATTTCAACCGTAATAACATTTGACAATATAGACGAGCGACATAAGACGTAGATGAATTAGTTCAAATCATGTCTAAATTGCATCGTCCTATAAATCCTTTTATAATGCTTCAGTTGGTTTTTCTTTGCACATGAAATCAGCTGACACAATCCGAATTCGGTTGCACAGCTCCCGAATATAAACTTAAACAACATTAGTCTTTGCATTCATCCGCATAACGGAGCTTTGCACAAAGGGTTTATGTCCCTGCATTTGCGAAACTTTCCAAACAACGCTACGACCTTCGTTTGGGAAATGAAAAACTTAATTTTGATTTGAATTTCAAAGGGGATAAATAAATACTTATACATTCAAATCTAAATTAAATTTTTCTTGAGTCGAGCCCATACATTGAGTTCATGCTCAGTTTATGCTACGAATACGATCCAAATTTTCTCATACCCCTTCTTGTTTTGGGACTATGCCAGTCGAAACTCCGGAAGAGCATTAAGGTAAATAGCGTGCATGTGCAATAAGTTAAATTGAAGCCATACGGATCAAAATGCCTTCATTGCGCCAATTTATAACGAGAGTAGAAAAGTCAGACGAATTAAATACATAACTTTCAATAACAATATAACATTGGTTGGATAAATATCTAAGGACAAACTTCAGGAACCATTTTCTAGTCGGCTTTTGGACGTCAATATTATCGGGAGCCAACCTCAAGGAACATTCTAAGCGCGCAAAGCTTAGTTCTGAGTGAATACTTATTGATCACCATTATTTTGTGAGCTGTTATATTAGGAAGGAATAAGCGTTTCGCAAGACATAATAATTTCCAAATATGCAATTGTCCAGAAAATAGAAATTGCAGCAATTAAATATCAATTGCAAGAAACTGTTCAAGTATGACTTGAAGTCAAAATATTTATTTATGACGACAGTCTATAAAATTAGTGCGCTAAAAAGCACAACAGAGAAATTTATACGGGAACAGTACGCTAACTACATTTAACATAATACATAGCTATTAGTTATTTCATATTTATGCTTCGAGCACGATACGCGACCAAACTGTCAGTTGCCAGTTGGCGAACGCAGGAAAAAAAACCTTCTCAGCAAAGAACCAAAAATTTATAATATCAAGATAGGAATTACGAAGTTTACGTTTAGACATTCCCCGTGCCGACGATGGCTGATAGGTTATTTAGAAAAAAGAGTGTGCTGCCGCAAAATGTGTATGTGGAATAAGTGAACCACATTTTAAATTATAGTTAGCGAATATCCCTGCTATACATCTGAACGCCCCCAGCTTCGAGAGTATCTATGCACGTAAGAGTTATTCCAAAGACGCCCATCTCCTCGTGAAATACGCAATGAGCAAACACAATTATTACAGTACTGGCTGGCAAATTGCAGCTTTTGTATATGAAACCACATCCCGCCTAGTTGCGTTCCGATAATTCATATCATTCGATGTGCACTACACTTTTGCTCAAGGCACTGAATTCAAGAAGCGATGATCTCAGTGCGTGAGACTTTATTCAATCAGTTGCTGTTGTGAAAATATTCTCAATGCATCAGCATATGAATGCAATGACCAATTTCACTTGCAACTCTGTTTTAAATACTTTGAAAACTTTGTTGTTAGAGTCACTTAGAAAGTCTGTGCAAGAGGCCTTGTGCATCTTCTTGCGAAATTGCTTCGTTTTCCGCTGCAATCGCTAATTTTGTTATCGGCAAAAAAGCAAATAAATGAAAGTGTCCATCTGCGACCTAGTTTTGGCAAAAACAAAAAAAAATCCTCCATTCTTGCTTTGGCAACACACCGCCTTTTGTCGAAGCACTTTTGATTGGCATTCATTCATACGGTTCGGGATTTCTTTTCACCATCCCGAAAACAGAGGCGAAGCTATTGCCGCGCAGCTCAACGCCGCATTTTGTTCAGCTCTTTATTCGAGATTGCAAATAGTGATTTGTTCCAATTTTGGCTAATGCATGTCATGTACGTGTTCCCTACGTAATGGGTTCGTGGCTACTGGCTGCCCCAGTTCGAAAAAAAATTCGCTGCTGCATTTGGCATGACGGTTTTTTGCGCTGAAATCTTGCAATTTCACATCGGAGTTAGGATGTTTTCTGTGCCTTTTATCGTCATTCGACAACCATTGTACGATGCAGATGAATCCAATTTTCGTTATGAAAAACAGGAGTTTTAACACTTTAAGAAAAATTTAAGCCAAATATCAACTTACTAAAGTAACTCTATATTAATAAACAAACCGATAGCGATTCGAGAAGCTTTGTTAATGTATTTTATATGCATTAATAATGTAAAGGTAATAAAACACCAGATTCTGTTGTTCAAAAAAGTTTTGTTGCAGTCCACAAATCCATTTCAACACAGGAGCAACATTTCACTAATGTCTTTGCACTGTTTTAATGCATAAAACCACCAAAATGCACAGCTTAATAGTTATTTATCCTCCCATTACCAGCACATGGCATAATAAATTATCGAACAGCCAACAACCACAAATTGCCCCAAATACATTAATGATTAACCCATATACATCGACGAGGAGAAAAAATTTGGTGGCTACCAATTGGGTCGCCATCAAAATATAAAGCGCAGCTCGAAAAACCAAACGATTCTAACTCGGTCTGCATTGATGTTTGTTTATTCGGTACTGAAAGTCGATGCGCAAGAGCAATTAATCTTCGATATTGGAGCGCAATGATGTGGTCCCAATCGCCAATACCCATTTTATTTAAATTCAATAATTGTTGGCTGTTCCACTCCATTCTCAATTTGTAATAATTTGAATCACATTTTGATAGTTCCGCGGCCTCCTTGCCTTCATGACGTATGTCTCGGCGAGAGAAATACTTCAGCCCGCAATTGATTATGCTTCACGGACAGACGGCATTTCATCCGAAAATATATACAAAGGAGACAGCCAGCAAGAATACGTCTCTATGTTTATCGTCCATGTCTCAAGATTTTGTGCCTATGGGACGCGCTTTTTTCTCTGTGTCTTCATCTTCAGTTTTGTTGTTGTTGCTTTGTTTTAATCTGTCTGTTTTCTGTGACTACATGGTTCTTCCATTTCAATTTTAATATTCCATTTGTCAATGGCTACGCTTAATTAATCATTTGTTTTTTTTATTGATATTTTCCCCCCAACAGTGGAACGGCGTTTTTTCGTGTGCGTCTTGAGATGCCATCGAATTCGCTGAACAGCCGCGCACTCACTATAGCACTCATTGTATTTGGCGGCGAGATAGAATTGAGAAGTGCATTTTCAATTCCCATACGCGCGTTTTCTGCATACATGTGGCCACTTCGCTTCACTCATGCGAGATTTGCCGGTGGCATGGCGGCCTGGCACTAATGCCAAAACATGTCGTCGCAATAAGCGGTAGTCGCTGGCGACTTTACAATTATTTATCTTCTGCGCTCAGTTGTGATGACTTATCAATAAAGCTTTTATAAATGAATGCGGCGGTTAAACCTGTTTGCTTACCAGAAGATGCTTTTACAGAAAATGCAGTAATATGATGTTAAGTTGATGATTAATACGAAGCCAAGCCAAATTGGAATGCTATCATTTAATTAAAACATTCATATTCCATTTCTGAATTATTGGCAATTTAAAAATACAATCTCACACGACAAACAGATTATCTGGCGGGATATTTTCTTCAAAGAACGATATTCAATTTCTTGACAGAAGCCGCACTTTAATTATATAAAGATTAGATTATGAAAATGAAACAAAAATAAACAGAAGAGGCTTTAAATTGATATTAAATTTAATGTTAACAATGCTCATCTTTAGAGTTTTTAACTTTTTGTCGAAAGATTAATTTAAACTATACATGTTCAATTGAAAGCACAAACTGTGAGCTCGTCGTTGGAGATTTTATAGTATTTGTATTATCCATGAATTCAAAAGGAAACAACGAAAGTTATATAGACATATAAAATAGAATAAGGAAACATTAAGAGATATTACTACAATCTTAACTCTTTTTAACTTTATTTCAATGGCTTAATGTATTAAACGAGTAAATTTAAAAAAAAATCTATTAAAACAGGTACTTCTTATTTTCATGCTTTATATTTCCGGCTTTTAATATTTTTACGTCTTATGAATTTCCGTTTTTCAAGATCTTCTTTGTGTAACGTTGTTAACAAAATATGTCATCGTACATAAGGGTAAGTATTGTAACAAATTCTCGAGTTGGTTCAGGGAAACTAACATATCCACAGCTCGTATATGCGCCAATCTGGTTTCCATAAAGCCCACGCCTTCTCAGACATTTTTAGCGCCTTAACACTTTTTGTTCTCCTTTCGCATTTTATTTATTTATCTCTTTTTGTTTTTTTTTTTTGCTGTACACTTTTGAGTGTTTTTTCTATTTTCTGCTGTTCACTTGTACGAGAAACTCATTTAGTGGTGACTGATGACTCCTGCACATTGACACGGTGACAAATTATAGGCGTTCGTTGAACATCGTTAAAAAATTTGTAGCACCACAGATCTCTATAATTAATATCATATGTTCATGCGACTGATATTGAACAGATGATGTTATCGCTGGTTGGGAGTCTTTCAACATCATTTGACTACCGCGTGTGACATACGCATATGGTAATGATCATGAGACAAAAAATGAATGCGAAAGCAACGCTAATAGACAAGAACGCTCCTTTTTCAATATTTGTTTAATTATCCGAATAATCGTTACTCATAATTCCAGATTGATATTCAGATAACTTGAACTTTTTTATTCAACTAATCATTTTTCATAAGAATCTGAACATAAACCCAATAATTACATTCATTTCGAAGCAATTTTTATAGTTCATAAAAAATGGTTGCATGTTCGTTGAAAACAATTGTACAAATTTCGTGTATTCGAAACATTCTTTCTTTATTTAACATAAAAACAACTGAATGTTTTACGACTCCCTTAAGAGTGACATTATTTTATTATTTCAACGCATTATGAAACATCCCACGAAGACTATTCGCAATTCCGTCTTAATGCATTATTTATTCGACTATAAACATGGGATTCTCTTCTTCAAATTCACAACAGAATATTAAAAATTAACATGAAACGAAACCGTTTTAATGTTTTATCAGGCAAACTTCCACCCTAAAATTCTGAATAATGTTTGCATTCCTTCAAAGTTGAAAGGTGAACCGGCATCCTTTTATGGTGGATCTGGGAACACCTTTCCGTCTGCTCAAAGCTGCATATATGCGCTAGAGTATTCAAAGAATTCTGTTTTACAATCGCAACAACAAAAAAAATCACCTGTAATCAACCAACACTGAATGAAAGGCATTTTTGGAAAAAAAAACTTTTTTGATGTTCATATTAAGAAATTTGTAGGACAAACTTTTTTAATAAATATTTAACAGTCGTGAGATGCTACGGGGTTATTGGCTTTTGTTACTGGCATAGTCTGTTGGATATCGTTTATGAAGCAAAATCAAAGAAAAAATCGTACATTGAAATCAATTTAGTCGACGATTCATTGTGATTCATTATAAAGGTGTCAAAAATTTGTTGCATGCACAAGAAACGCGCCACAACTTAAATAGAAACCGACATTTCTAATAACCGCAACGAATCTCATGTAATTCGAGATGCTGATTCGATGTACATATTTTGAAAAGAAAGTGAATTTTGATTGAGACGTTGATGTCCAAACAGCAGGTTCGTCGACTAGTAATGAATTTGTGAGCGGCAATCTGATACAAAAACATTAAAATTAATGAAATTCTGATATCGATATTGGAACGTTGATATTGGACGCTGTCGAATTGTACGAATGCTTGAGGCGGCCTCGCACTAAATATTTAAGTGAAACAAATGGACGTATCCGCACGTTGGTGCGAGTCTAAAAAGCAAATGTTACCGAAGATACTTTTGTTTCTTCTTTGTCTAGGCGGCCGGCGTTGGCATGAGGCATCAACGACCAACGTATTGCACGTCTCATTTGAACAAGGAGGCTCGCTCGTCAGCGTTCACCATGTGGATGTTCATTCTGCTGGCCATTTGCGGCCACCCCCTTGAATTCAGTATGAGAACATCCATCAATTTAGCACTTGTCACGTTCGGGCCGAGTGTGTCTAATAAATCTACGCCAGTTTCTAAAGAAAGAGCCAATATTTTTCGGTCACATCATTGCCCCATTGTTCGATGTTCAGGTTTGGCAAACTCCGACAAAAGTTGTATTCCTCCATGCATCATAAAGACAAAATAGTTGCAGTCTGTTCCAATATTGGGAACGTGACACGCGTGCTAATGAGTCGCGAAGATTTCTACTTACACCGCCTCTCGATTATTATACTTGTTATACGAACTATAGTCGGCATAATTTACACATATTGAGGCAGGGAATCTAATTATGTGTATTTGAGTATGGAACTCTATGTTTGCGGTTGCCAGGGCTAGAAGAAATGAGTCGCACCCTCTTTTATGGTATTTTGATGCGTTTCCAACAACAGAGTACAGACGTAAAATTCTATGTGGTTTCCTTTCAATGTGCAATATGCATGCAATTTAGTTATTCATTCATTGTGGTAGACACTATTGGAACAGTTGGTTTTGATAGGGCTTTAGACATAGAACAATACTCTGCGGCACCGGGCACACGTAATGTCTAACCTTTTGGCATCGCTCACAACTCACAAAGGGAATTTAAATGGAATTTTATCGCAGTTGCAGTCATTTTTCAATGAGTTATGAAAGCACAATGTCTTTGCATCACTCCCGACATTTTGGGTATGACCAAGAAAGAATTTAGGGGTGCACTCTGCATTACCGAAAAATTACAACTTAAGAATATCCATCTATCTTGGGCTGAAGTGCAACATACGTCTTACTACACCCATTAGAAGTTACTAGTACAATCCCATCTTCCGGAATATTCGGACTAGCTTTTAGTGTACCCCAAACGATATAAACATTTAGCACTTCAACCCACGGGAGGAGCAGCACTACAAATAAATAGCATGTCGTTAATTACATGTCATGTCAAGTCATTTGGTAATGAACTACAACATCGGATATTGTTCACACATAGCGATATATGGCAAAGACGCGTGTGGATGCGGGCTCCCCTTTCTAAGTACTTTTTCCTTAACAGCAGATTGCATACCGTCGCGCCACAGACATAAGGAAAAATAATCGTTTAAGCGCAATAGAGGCGTCAACCCAAAACAAGGAGAAAAGATTGATTAGCCTGCCGAACTGCGACATCCACTTGCAATTTTGCGGAAGTGCCTTGCCAAAATACTTATTCTCATCGTGTAAATCCACATTGATGCTCTACATTCATTCGAAATTTGGTTTGAAAAGAAAATGCTCGTTCATTTGAATTACTGAATTGCTAAAATTCAAACTCTTCTACTTAGCTGTGATTTGTGTAAATGGCAATCGCCAAGACTTGTATACAGAGCGTACTACAGCGGAATACACACATTTCAAAACAGATTATCGCTTCATGACCCCCTTCCCACCGATCCAGAATTTCCAGCGTTTCCGCCACACTGCGATGTTTTGCCCAATGAAAAATTGACCCTATTATGTGGAGAGCGTCACCATTCGGGAATATTGGATGTAGCAAACGTTGACGCTAGA
This sequence comes from Sylvicola fuscatus, assembly GCA_026546915.1. Lineage (NCBI taxonomy): Eukaryota > Metazoa > Arthropoda > Insecta > Diptera > Anisopodidae > Sylvicola > Sylvicola fuscatus. The sequence goes on along the minus strand of JANSTS010004843.1, from coordinate 7,041 downwards.
GAGCATGCAAAAAGGTGGGGGATGGGCGATAGGGAAGAATGGATAGGACAAAAACAATTGTAAACGACACGGATGGTGATAATATATTAGAAAATTGGCAGGGTAAAACGGAAAGTGGCAGAAGGTCTGCAACATCTGCATCGTGCTCAATATTAGATTTCTACATTTAGCCAGTGAAATGACATTTTGATTTTTCTTCTCGTTTTTCCTGCGTCGTCCCTTATGTTTATTTGTAACAACGCCAACGACACCCTTCTTACAGTTGATGTTGTCTCCTTAGCATGTCACTGTTCGGAATTCATCCATCCAATCTGTTCTCTTCACATTATCTTGTAAATATATGTATATGTATTAACATTAAACTTATGTATACATAATCAACATTTGGAGCTTACAATTTATGTATTGAGATTTGGATGTTGTTGCGACGGTCCGAACGATACGAATCTTCGTTGTGCCCAAATACGAGTAGCTAGCACATCAAGGGCTGTTTTGATATTTCAAATAAAGCATAATTATTTTCTTTATTATTATTTGCGTTTGATGCCGTTATCAAACTGTCAACTTATGCTGTTCAATGTTAAATTAATTCTATGGCAGTGCGGGATGTACAAAAGCATGGACAACTTGTACCGAAATTGTGTATAAAGGGAGAATCGGACATAAGGGTTTTGAATAGCAGTCGTGGGATAAAATATGTGTATTATTATCTCGTTAGTTTATCTTTCCTTCATATCGATTTTTCTCTTTGGCTTTTAGTGTTCGAAAACTAATGTAAAAAAATTATTTTTAAAGGATGTTTACCATAATAAATATTGCATCAATTATTATAATATACTAAGTATATTATAAATAGTTATTGGCTATTCAATTAAAATATTTATAGGTTAAAAAATGCATCCTGTTTAGGAAGATTGAATCAGTATGTCTGCGTCGAATGTCGAATGGGCCAACTCCCTCAATCTGTCCTCAGAAATAGCAGTTGGCGAACGAATTCCACAATATCTGGTCATAATGTTTAGATTTTATGGCACGTAGGAGTAAATACGAGCAAAATATAATGCTAACCAACTCCCAAAGGTAGTAAACGCAACTAAATATGTACATCTATAAATAATAGAATAGAGAAATGAGTCCTGCATGCTACAGAGTATTCCCCATCCACTGCAGTGCCCACTGCCCGTGTCGCCGAGTCGTACCCATCGTCAACGTCGGCTTCAAACATACGAGTATAGGCGTCATTGTTATTTTAAATTGTAATTGAAGCTACTGCAAAAGAATTCTCGGTGGACGCGAAGATTGAATAATTGTGTCAAGACTCGTAAACAAAATCCTGTAATATAGAAGTTATTATAAGCGCAAGCCGCCCAGGGGATTTGTTCTTCTATGGATGTGTGCATGTTCGTGTAATTTCAGTCGGAATTCAGCAAGCGAACGATGAACACTGAACACCCTCTGACAGTGCATTGATGAATAAATTAAATCAACAAATGCCCTGCTCATACACGTTATTTGTGGAATAATCATAAATTATAAATATAACGAAAACCGACTAATTATAAACATACTTATAGTTCACATAAACAGATTATTAAGTTGTTTGTAATTAAATTTTGAAAATTACTTTTAATAAAATGAATAATAATTATAAAATTTGTCTGTTGCATAAGATCCAATGTAATCACTTAACATAAACACAAGAAAAAGAGACAAAACCACCTTCAATGTATGTATTTTGTTTAATTATTTGATCAATAAATATGCTTCACAAGAGATTTTCATATAACTTCGAATACTTGTATATTCACATATGAATCTTGCAAGTTGCGGTTCTATCCAAATACGC
>JANSTS010004832.1:10186-25450 GCA_026546915.1 Sylvicola fuscatus | reverse complement strand
TTCGGCTAGTTTTGTTAAATAAAATCTCTTTACAATATTTAAATTCTAAAGGTCAGTTATATATTTTCCAATTTAAATTGAACTGTCCATATGACACAACTCTTTCACAAAAATAAAATGTTTAAATCATCTTAATAGTCCAACTTGTCTCCACTGTTTGTATGTAAATACATCACAAAGAGGTAGAAAAGTTTTTGTCATTCAAACGGTTGCATTTTTTTTTTCAATCGTGATATTTCTTATTGAATAAAACAAACTGGTCCATTGAAATTGCTGTAATTTTGAGGCTAAACGAGGCGACGCGATGCGGCAGCCCATTTAAAAACCCCACAAAGACCTCTCCACGGCTATCCACCTTTTATTTCTAAACATTTTTTATTAGGTTAAATTCGTTGTTGATTTCAGATTCAACAAAAAAAACATTTGTGTGACCCTCGTCGCTTCATTCACACTGGCTACGACAAAAAAATTATTACAATAGGCATACACAAGGAAAAAAATGGGCCAACTAAAACTACCCCAGACCATTTTTTTGGACTATCGCCTATCCTGGCTAACTTTTTTATTCAAACGAATTTTATGACAATCTAATTAATTACGTTCAAGATTTATTCTGTGATTTTCCATTCAGATACGCGCAGTTTTCCGGATGAAAAACCTAATTTGAATATATTGTAAAGTTTTGAGTGACGAGATAGACCACCGCGGTCCTTGTTATGGGTACAATAGAGGCCACTTTTTGAATGAAAAAAAAAGATACCGAGATATCTAATACGGCAGGTTTTTTTATGAGAATAGTTTTTTAAGTGGGCAGAATTGCCCTTTTTATTCTGGTTGCCAGTAGTTTTTATCATATGTTTATTTACACATCAGAAAAACACGTTGTTGCAAATGGTAAGGTATGGCATTACCAGTACCAACTTATTGCAGGACTAGTCAAACAAAATATTTCAACATAAAAAATTAACAGATAGTTATAATTGCGCTGAATCTCAGTATATAAAGAAGCAGTGATGTGGCAACTAAGGCGAGAAGCAACTAATAAACTATAAAACGTTGCAAGCTGCATACCAAAAGCGCATTAAATTTCTTAAAAAACTTTATCAGAACAACTTTACCCAATCACTAAAAAATGCAGCTTGTCAATTGATTTCATCCAGACGCGCACTTCTGCTTCCTCCTGCTTCACTCAATTAACCCTGAACCTTGTCTAAATGTCTTTTATTTTGACAATCTACTTTATTGCTTCCTATTTTTAGAATACTCTACAGTAAGCAAGTAAAACCACCCTCGCGCATCATCCAGACGCAGACGTTCGCAGCAGCCAAATGTCCGTTAATGTGAAGCTACTACACATCGTCTGGAATGGTGTTTATTTTGTCTTAAAGATGCGGCTATAACGGTTGATTTGAGTTGATAGAGGGAATCCGTTGAGATTATTTCAACTATACATAGACAGCGCATGTAATAGCCTCCAAATTTTAAAGAAAATATTTACAAGAAGATGCAGGCCGACGGAAAATGTGCACACACAAGAAATTAGAACATCCTGTTATGATTCTGAGTGCGCTTCTGTTCGCCGAGGGTGTACCGCTAAGATATATAGGACAGTCAGAAAGAAGACGATCTCTTCGGGATAAGACAATTCCTGCAAAGATGTGTGCCGGTTGTGCTACTGTTTGACCTTTTTTCCGCTATCATATGTGGATGTTTTCTCATTTTCCCCTCTCATCATCAATATGTTTCGGGGACGTTTGTGTTGTTTTGAAAGACAAACTATATCCAGACATAATATCCTGTTTGTAGTTAGTGATGTGGTGGTTCGCTTTGATTCCCTATAATTCTTGTGGGATTTTTAATGCAAGCGATTCATACCTATATTCAATACTGGCTGATAAAAGTAACCCATTAATTAAAAGCTATTTAGTTCTCAGACTTTACAACTGTTAAAGAGTTTTCCTCAATGGTCTCGCTTTCATTATAAATAAATTAACAGTAGATTTGTTGAAATTCAAATTCTCACCAAACAACTGATTATAATCCTGTAGTCACCCCTTTAACAGCGAAAGTTAAAACGCCCAACCACCATCAAATCCGTTTCACGAGTTGTCATCTCGACTGACATAACTTCATTAATATCGATTGACACAATCATTTAAATTGACATTTTCATCGGCATTTCGTTGTAACAATCGCACCAATGTTTTATATTTCATTGATTTCCTTCTACAATAATAAAATATATTACTCCGGCGACTGACACGGTCGAGTAGCCAACAATAATGAACAAAACAAAACAGTGTGTATGTGTATATGTTGTTTGTTATTTTATGTGTATATATAATTTTTATTAATGATTCTTGCATGTCGCAAGTCTGTAAATTGCATGATGACGTGAACATTGAATGCTGACAACGTCCATCGATTAAATTTGTATGTCGATTTGCCAATTGCCACATTAGTTTCTGTAGGGATTAGAATAAGATAAAGTATTATACTTGGGAGCAAGGCCATAAGAAAGTTTGTCAATCGGAATAGGGATCTAATATGAATAATCATTTCTATACTTTGTGTGATTTCATAACTTTCATTTAATGACTGTCCAAAACAAATTCAAGGATTCTTTATCATTTCGAATAAAACTTTATGTTATTAAGAATTAAAAATGCAGGTTAATTATTCAATTCAATGCAGCGAAATCGTCTGGTTGCACAAGTTATTTTCATCTTTACTCATTCGGCATATGCGAGCATTTCCAAATACCGAAATTAAACAAAAACGCGGCTGCTTTCTGGACGCACATGTGCTTGTACACACGGAATACGAGCCCACATTACATAAATATACGCGTCGACAGAAATGAAGATCAAGTTTATGTTTCGGCGAGATGTACACACAGCGTCATCGCAACCAGACGAATGCAATTCAAAGACCCTAGGTTAGTGTTTATTGCCCGGCTGTTTTTTTTTTTTTTTTTTTTGAAGGCATACGCCACACCAAGACAGTGCGGGGGACTCAAAGATGCAGCATCTTCTGCCAACGAATCTAAACATAAACGCGTCGCGTCTTCCTCGACATGGATATTTATAGATTGTAATAATATATCTCGCCAGAGTACGTGAAGGCGATGGGATTCCACAGTATCTTACTTCTAAGGCGTTCGTTCATCTGCTGCACTCTAATGCCCAACGTCATTTCACCTTCAGTTACGCAAAGCCGATTTCATGCGGCGCTTGAACTTGACTTTCCCTTTGGTGCCACACTTTCGATGTAATCTTCAAATTCTTAAGGCAGTTGATGAGATTTGGTATAGGCTTCTAAATGCGAAAAGGGGGTGACATCACTTCTTATTTAAATAACTACACTCTCTTATTGAACGAAGCTCCTACAGTCTCCACGGTCTATCGATTTCGAAGAAATGCCTTTGCGGACAAAAGAAGGGACATGCTACTGCTGAGTTCTATAATTAGATGCATTAAGGGATCCCCTTCATTAGCCTCTTCAAGCTGTGGCGACGTGTGCTAGTGATCGTCTTTTCGGGGGACGTTTCATGCACAGATTGAACTGTAACTTTTATTCACATTTTTGTTTTCTTCAAAATTGTCGCATTTAAAAGGACTCCTGCTAAAAGCCTAACCACGATGACCATTTGCAGCCCATATAATCCAAACCAAACACACTGGACATAATAAAAAATTTATAACTGCATTTGGAATTTCGGGTTCGGGCCCTCTTCCAGCTTAGGCCCTCTCAAATTTTGCATATACCCATTGAACGTTTTGCAACAATGCCCTTTGACTAGGGGTGACTTTTTTTTTCCACACACGCGCTTGTCCTGCAATTGCATTCACAGTACTCATTTTTGCCTATATGTGCGCATATAAAATAATCAAACAACAAAATATTATTGATCCCTTTTTCCTTACACGCATACGTCGTCTAATGACAAGTCAGAAAATTCTATATCGATGGAAATTCAATAAATGTGTGGTGGACAAACGTAAATAGAGATTGAGAACAATTGAGGCATTGCGAGAAACCGAGCACCATTATTCATGTTTGTGCAAAAAAGGACGATTATTTGACGTAAGCGCGTTTGGTCATTTGGTGCATGCAATAGGGATAAATGGCATGGGGCGATTTTCGTATTCAAATCTGATGTGCATGGTGTTCGATTCCGTTTTGCAATAAAATGCGCTATAAAAAAGGTCAAGAGGTTAATGTGCAGGGACCATGGTCGAATTTCATGTGTGATTCATTATTTATTTGTGAGCGTTCCTCTGGTCATTTTTTCCGAAATTCAAATCAATTGTGTCGAACAAATGGGGGAGCATTTGATTGATCCTATACATAAAAATTGAGGATTCGTGAATTTTTACGAACTAAAGTAAATTTGTATTGGATGAAATGAAATAAAATAATTGATATTTGAACTAAAACCGGAAAACTTTCTTCCTCTGAAATATTCCGGTTAAAAAAGAGTGTACACCCGTTCCAAAATCATAGTCATAAAAAAATCACATGCTGTAACCTAATACTTTAAATTAAAAATACTGCCGTAATAGGGCAATGTAAGAAAAAAGGAAGAAAACTGCAATGTGGCATGATCCTCTATCCTTATCCCTCTGACTCAATTAAAAATAGAAATGTTTACTCGTCGAAAAAATATAGGAATAAAAAAACGGTCTGCCCACAATCTTTTGTTTGCGTTTCTGCATGTACAAGAGTTGATCCAAATGTTATCCTTTTCCCAAAGTGCATGAAACACTAGTTTTCCAATCTTTCAAATGTTTGCCTTTCATTTCTGAACATTTGATTGCCAAAAAGTGATGTGTAAAAGAAATGAATAAAATATTTTGGAGACCTTTCAATTGTCCTCGCAGACGTCTTAAAGAGAGGAATTTTCTTTGTGAAAGCACATGTACGGTATGACGCAAGCGGTACGTTTATATAAACCTTTTTACTCAATATAATGCCCATTTGGCTGGGTGCAATTTTTATTTCGAAAATGACGGATTTTAATCTGATGAACAAGATTGCAAACTGTTTAAAAACACACAAAAGATGTGTTGAAGGAAGATCAAAACAGAAACGTATTGCTAGTCCGTGAACCATCTACTGTTAAGTAAAAATGTTGGTCAGAGACTTGAATCGTGAATGCATTGTGGTCCAAAGGATCCAATTTTATTACACATTTTTGATTTGACCCCATTTTCAAAAGGATTATGAATCCTTCCATCGCATTTAATTTTAAGATTAAATCATTTCAATGGCCCAATATACTTTTTTTTTTGAACATACCTTAGCAGCGCTCATTGAGAACATAATGGGTTCAATAAAGACATGACGGACTGGATGAGGGACAGTTTTTTTTTTTATTCACAGCCAACAGCCATTTCTAGTTTTTTTTCTCTATAAATTGTAGAGTTCTTAAGTTCAATAGAGACTGAAAGTCGGTATATTTGTATGCGTAGACAAAGGGTGAGAAATGATTATTTTCATTGTTACGCTGTTTTATGTGTTAATGAATACAATATCTTGGACAATGTTGGTTGACAATAAAATTATATTATATTGTCGTCTTGTCGCCGCGCCATGCCGTGACGAGAGAATTATTATTTTACTTGGATTTCCTGAATGGATGTTTTTCACCTTATTAAGATCAGGGTCAACTACTTATTGAACTCGATATTAAATGACTGTATGTTCACTACAACATTCAGGAACATTTTATTATACATTTATTTTAATTAAAAGGTAAAATATTTTTAAAATTATTAAACTATTATTTTATTAAAGTGTTTCATTTGTTTTTTTTTTCAAGGTAAACCTTATGAGAAATACGCAACGAGCAGCTCGCAACAAGAAACAGGCAGTGAAGGACACCAAAAATTGGTAAAAGAAAGCTGTTGTTAGGTAATTTAAATTATAAAAATTAAAAAAAGTAAAATAACCGCTATTTAAAACTGTTCTGAAATATGAGTAATAAATGATTCCAAAATCAAAAAACACAAAAGTTCGGATAAAATAAACAATTATCTAATTGGATGTATTGTCCCACGGTCGACATTGAATACCAGTAACCGAGGCGTCACAATCTAATAAGCATATTCGATTCAAGTTGTAAATCCTAATTGGCTAAGTTAAACATTATTGTTTACCTAAATATTCTGCAAGCAAACTACCTCATTAAATAATTCGTTGGATAAGTGCCATTAATAAATTATCCATCTGTTTCTCCGCATTTTCATGACAATACCAAACTGAAGAAGCTTCACATTCACTCATTTTCATTTCGGTGTGTCAACCATCGTAATTGGCTATTGATCTAACTCTTGGAACAGTATCACTGTTCTTCAGGCTTTTCTATTTTAATTCCACCTGCTTGGTTGTCAGTGGCTCACCCGTCACTTGGTACACAATGTACACCCTCTGACCTGCACCGCGCCACAGCACATTATCATTTTATTGATAAAACACAAGCCCCACATACCGCGAGCGTCGTCAAAATCCAACTACCCTATATCCTGTGCATATATTCCCCGCAAATGACCATTGGATGTTCGTGTCTCATTTGGAAGTTTCACCCCATTCCACTTCAGCGGCGATGCTTTGCCGTACAATTCATTGTTTGACTGTATAAACGTGAGTGGGTCGGTGCTTCCACTTTTGTGGCTTACCGAAACGATTTTCGCTTTGTTGTTGGCGCTCAGGGGACGACTGCCGATTGGCGTGCAGTGGCGACCGGTACCAGGTCCTTGTGCCATCATCATTTTCTTATGGAAATTTCGTGCAAATCAAAAAATTTGTGTACATTTTGGTGTATATTTTTAGGTCGGCGCTCGCCCAATTCCAATTTAATGGCATAGTCACCCGCACCAACATTAGTCTGTCATCCGCAAATGTCGTGTCCCTTATGCCGCCCCCCACCCATTCGCCGTGAACGTTTTATTATTTTTATTGCTCGCGCTTATTGTTTTCATTAAAAGTTGGAGTAAAAGACAGCTATTCACGCACACCGAAATGAGTCTGGCGCTTCCAACAATGGGCAAGCGGTTCCTCAGTAACCCTCTGATATTTTGGTAGTTGATTGTTATTAATATTCAAAATCCCTAAATGCAAGCACATGAAAGATCATTCTGGCGGTGTTGACAGTACATAATGCACGAATTGGACACAAAAAAATCTCAGAGGGAGGCAATGAACATTTTGTAAAGACTCAAACAGAATGGGCAACGACGCTTCCACGTCGAAGCACGGAAATGAATGGAAATGGAGGAAAGTCATTAATAATTTATTGGCGATGGCACAACCCGGCATGACCTCTGGCTACTTGCGTGCTATGCGCATTTACGGCGTCGATTTCTATACGATTCACCTGCACTACCCTGCCCGTTTCTTTGGCCTGGCTTGAGACGATTGGAGTATATGCGTCGGAACTTAGGACGTTGCCTGTATTTTGTACAATTTTGAGAATGTTTGTGAGGTTGGTCTTGCGTGTCAATCGGTGAATTTTTATATCATGATATCACTGTAAATCGTTGGCGTTGACGACAGAGTTATATTGTAGTGATTTGTCTGACGGTTTAATGAGGTCGTTTCGTTGCTTCATTAAAATTTGTGAATGTATATCATTTACCCGCATTTACACAAATTCATCCATTCATCAGAATCATAAATCTCTTAATTAATTTTAAGTGCTTTAAGTACCAAAGTAATTAATTTATATATTTTATGTATTTTATATGCAATTCGCTACTAAATATAAGATCTTTTATTGATTTTCTCTAACGTTTAGAATTTTGAAATTTACCCATTTTAACTAAAACTAATAAGTTTCTAGTCAACTCTTCCAGATCTACATAAAATCCTCCTGTCGAGTAATAAAGCAAATATACTCATGAAACCGCCTAAACATAGGCAATAAATCGTTTGGCGCTCTGCTCTTACAATTACAACAACAATTGTACATACAACATTTTCTCTAATTTTCATCATTTTTTGCCACTTCATACAAAATATTTTTTTTTGCAGTTTTTCAAAAGATTTTTTCATCATACATAAATAATTTAATTTTAATATTAAATAAGAAATTTCATAAAAATCGGATTTAAAATAAAAATGTTATGACAGTTCTAGTAAAAAATATATGGTTTCATTAAAAAAATCACAACGACCAACAGAAAACATTTTTCAGAAACTTTTTTAATTTAAATGCTTTTTAAATGGTTGCATCATATGTAAAAAATATAAATACATTTAAATTTTTAAATTTTTAATAGTTGCAAGTAATAAAACAATCGGTTTTTTACTACGATTTTGACAAACTTTTAAACACACATTTTTCCAATATATTTTTAAAAAATTATTTTAAATGTTATTTATTATTAATCAACGTGGCTTATTTATTAAGAATATTAAAAAAAAAAATTAAAAAATATGTCGAAATTAGGTAAAAAAAATAATTTTCTTAGACCCTTATATTCTAAAAGTTAAAAACGCTAATTATAAAATATATAATAAAAAACATTCCATTAAGAAAAAATAAATTATTTTGATGCAGTTTTAATAAATAAAGAAGTAAGTATTTCTATTCTTAATTTCAGAATTTTCCGGATAAGTTTTCCATGAAATAAAATAATATTAAAGTAAAGGAAAATTCTCATGTTTTTTTAATTTTTCATAGACTAATATTTGTTGAAATTTTTTTTTACCATTGTCAAATAAATAAGCATAACGAATTCTACAATTTTCAAAAAAGAAATTTCCAAAAAGTCAATGTTGAAAAGAAAAAGTGCTTATTATAGTACAGGACGAAAATGGAAAAATTTGAGAAATAAAAAAAAAATTTGCTGGCGCTTTCCAGATTCGAACCAGCACCGTTGGACTCCTTTGGGAAAACAGAACAGTCAGTACCAACTACCATGACCTATCTGTCTGCTGTACGCTGACAATTAAAATTAATTGTTTTTTGAAGTACTTGTTTTGCTAATAGAATCAGAATTTTAGAAATGAGGTCTCCTATCCGTTTTTTTTATGTTTTACCTACAAATTTCTAGGAACTTTATTTTTCTTTCTTTTAACAATTCGAATGATATGGCCTCTATGCATATTTACATATGGTAGATATAAATTTTGCCTAAAGACCTATCAAAAGGGTTTTAATGCACTTTTGATTAATCTGAAATTTGAAACATTGTCTCGTCGCCGGTCACATATTCTTTCACGTTTTCCGACACCGGAAAAGCTGGAAAATTTATTTTCAATCATTTTTTTATAATTTCGGAATTCTTTGTTACATAGACTTAACGTTTTCAAATCTATTAAAAAAAATACTGAAAAATATTTTTCAAACTGCTGAAAAAGAGTTTTCCACCAAATTTTCAAATAAATTACTTTAAAATTTACATTAAACAATATTTTATTCTATTTAAATAAAAATACAACGTTCGTGACTTTTTAAGGTTGTAAAATCGATTATAACATTTATAAAGATAAGTTTAAATGTTAGTAAATTCTCACTTAAATACACATCAACAGCCTTAAACTTTAACATCTATTAATTTATAAATATTATTTCCTCGTCATTGAACAACTTTAATTTTAAAATACATATAGAATGAAAATTGAACAAATTAATCTGCTTTTATATTAATTGACTAAATTTCACAACTTAACAATACTGTGTTAAAATAAAAATCTAAATATTATGAAGTAGCTGTGAAGGAGCAGAGAGTCCATTGATGTTAAGTGCCTTGTAGATTTTTATTTGATCTCTGTCGTCTGGATGAGAAAATCCTTTGTTTATCTTTCCTTCTAGAATTCCATGTCCAACGATGATAAATTGTGACTGCATTGGTCATAAGCCTAAGAACGTGAATTGTTAAACAAGTTATAGTGTTATAATAAAATAAAAAACATTTTGATTTAAAGCTGAAATATTTGAGAATTAATTTAATTCACTTTTTTGCATAAACCATCTCAGTCTGTGTAAATATTTATTAATGTTTTCTAATAAGACAAATATTACGTAACTACTGACATATAGATGGCATTACATCACGTGTGGTCATATCGAATACATATGTGTGAATTGGAACTGATTTCATAATTCTGATTGGATAGAACGCAAACAAGACGGGGTGGAACTTATACACTCATACAGTATCAACTATAGTTTCACAGAAACGTGTATGTGTGTGTGTGTGTGTGTAAGTGAGTGATGTTTCAATATGTTATTTGATTTTGACCATTTGCAAACAATTCATGGAGGGTTATTTAATAGGATCCAAAATATTGGTTTTTGGTTACAACAAACATTAACACTTTTTTATGGGAAACAGGCAACTTCATAAAATTATAGCAAATACTTTAAAATATCAATTAGCAAAATTCGTATCTTTTAATAGCCTGAAAGTAATATTTGACCGGCAAGCTTTCATTTTGCATGTTGTATAATTTTTATTTAAATAATAATCAATTATAATGTAAATACTAAAATTCATGCATTATGCATCAATAAAAGCATATGTATTAATTTTATTTGTGTCTATCTAAAAAACCAATAGGTCCATGAAATTTCTATGTATCAAATCGTAATAAATGCAAAATTAATCGTTTATGTTGATATTGGTCATACAAAATAAATTACCTTAAGACACAGACAAAGTTAATAGATGTGTGAAATTGGCGTTTTGTCAATAAGTGTTATTTACAAGTATTTTAAATTACAATTAAGTTACATTTTGCCCTTGATAAAAAAAAAAACTCTTTCATAACACGCTTCAAAATTAAGCCAATTCAAATGAATGGCACTATATAAATATTTGCTAGCCAATTTTGACAAAATAAAAACGAAGAACAAAGCGATTTGAACTACAATTCGGGATCAAAGTGTTCGCGTATACAAATTGTCACCATTGACATAAAAAAACGTTTCTAATATTTAAATAATTTTCACTTTCATTTCATTTTAAGATATTTTTATGTGACACTTGAACCCATTTCCTCCATCCACCCCTCGCTCAAAGCTCAACAATTTAGAAGCAATTGCCAAAAAAAAGAACAACAGGCACGTTAACATAAGAACAAAAGCATCCACCACATCGCGGCACCACCCTCAGCCAACGTCGTCTATATACGAGAATCATAGTAAGTACATAATAAAACGAAAGTAAAAGTTCACGCCGGGAAAAATTATTATACCTTTGAAGATGTGTTAAATAAAAAAGCGATAAAGAAAGTTTAAGCAGAAAACAGCGTGCCAAAAGAAATTACGCCAAGAATAAAAATGAAAAATAAATGAATGAATTAAAATACCGACACTCCAACGGGTAGTTAGTATTTGTGGGTGTGGGGCGTCGTGGAACACAGCGTATGAGAATGCGGGTGGGTGGTGCCGATGCGGGTGGCATTTGACTGGTTGACTGAGTGGCTGGCTGGCTGGCTGGCTGGCTGGATGGATGGATGGATGGTGTTGGTGTTGAGCACAGCATAATCATTACCACCCTTAATAGCGTACTCATCAACCCCATTAAGCGCGCGCGAGTAGGAAGAAAATCTTTCGCACCAAGGAGCACGATGGCGCGGCGCAGGCGAAAGTAAAACAACAATTTTTTCCTTGTTAATAAAGAGAAGCAAAAAATGCATTTAGAGGTGGTGGTGGATGGCAAATGAAAATAAAAAGTGGGTACGCAAAAGAATGAAGATGGCGTTGATGATGAGAGTGGGCTGAGGGAAGGCACATATTTTTAAATAATCTGTACCATAACCTACCACAAGAAGACGTCGCGTCGCGTCGAGACGCTGTTTGTTGGCGCCTTTTCCCATCCCTTATGGAGCCCCTCTCTCACTCTCTCTCTCTCTCCCTCCCTCTCCTCGTGGTGCCGTAATTTTTCTACTTTGCCGCTGTTGCTCTTTGAATTATCACGATTTGCTATGGCTGTGTGTTGTTTTTGCTTGGGAGTTTTCTTCCTCCTTTTTTTTCCTACCCATTTTCTCGACACACTTTTCTTCTTTGAATTCATTCATTCATTCATTCCGGCAGACTCTCACGCCAATTTTCTTTCTGTTTTAATTAGCATTTTATGGAAGACGCGCGATTAAATAGAGACGAGGGGGAGTTTGTCGCCGCGCCGCACGCTTTTGGCGTAATGAAATAAAACACGATTGAAAGCACAAGATCGCGACAATTTGTCTGAAGAAAAGGAGAGGTTAATAAATCAACAATGCAACTGAAATTCACAAGGGATGCAATTGGATCACTTTGGTCTCTAATAATAATAGATCAATATTATCGTTTCGAATTTAACATTCAAGTGATAACTGAAAAATTAAAGAAGGACATTTTTCATTGCATTGACACGAATGAATATCAATCGGTTAAAGTTATTCAATTGTGACAATTTTTTCTAAAACATCCCAAAAACACACATCCCTTATACCGTAGTTGGAAATATTCGCCCTCGTAAAGTGAAAATAATGAAAATTCACCATAGTGAAAGTGAATACATAAATTATGCTGTTATATTCTTTCACATTCCTAGTGGTACGAACACTCGCCTTGCGTTCGCTTCATTGGAACGTGTAGTTTCTGCAAATTACACACAACGCGCCAATCTACTGAGAGCGAAAGGGGTTAGCCGGATCGGTGAAAATTCCTTTACCTTCATAACCCAGCAAAACATCCACTAAAGTCGTGATACACAAATTGAATGACGCCATGGAAAAACTCACAGCGCCCAACATATACTCATAGAACTGTGCATGAAGGGTTTGAGTACTGGCAGCACCACGCCAAAGCCGATATATTTTTGTGCAGATTTTAATTAATTCAAGACCCAATTTCGTGTCAAAAACTTTAAAATTCCCATGAGCGCAACTATGTGTATGGTTGAACTCCTACGTTTTATTAGCATTCAAATGGGCGGAGGTGGAGGAGGTGTACAGGAGACACTTGTGGTGGCAGATCCACATAGCCCAGGACTTCTATACCCCTTCTGCATCCTTTAAATAATCAAATACCGTCGCTCGCGTACACATTTTGCACTGCCGAATATACAGAACGCAACGCTGCCTGATGAGGATCGCCATGGTTGGAGGCAGTTAGTGGGTGGCGATGGTAACCGCGCTCATATACACACAACTCGTATATATGTACGCTAAAAGGAATATACTGTGCATGTATAGTGCTGGATGAAGGGTTTCAGAATATGGCAAATGAATATGGTTGACAAAGAAAAGTCTAAAGGTGTATATATGTTGATATAGCTGTGATGTGTATTTGACGTACGGAGATGGCTGGTGAGATGAAGCGGGTAGCACACACAAAGCCACACAGGACCCACGATTGGGTGGTGTGAGGTGGGTATTCAGTATTGAGAGCGCCACACGAACAGGCAGAGCACAGTTGAGCGTGTCCAAAATAGAAGCAAGCGAGACAAAATGTATATGCGGCAAAAGTCCTGAAGATGTTTATCCTTTTTTGTTTACCATTCCGATTTCCAGATCATTGTGTATGTGTGTGCCGGGGAATATTCAAGGTATATATACATAAGTTTATGTCGTGCACATACAATTGCGAGAGGATATACCGAAAAGAGATGGCTGAACATTGTGTATGCCGAAAAACCCTTGGGGGAGGTTAGTGGCGTGCTGAAGTGAGGTGTGGGTGGTCGGAGGGTGATATGGTTTGGAATGAATTATTTGCGTGGGGACAGAAGACTAAGGGACACACGTACGGGCATCAACTCACTGATATCGAATCGGTTGTTCACGTTCATATATTATGTGTGTGTGTGTGGATGTGTGTGTTTCTATATGGTTGAAAATGGTGACAATACTCACGTCCCGTTATCCCAAAACATCACCTCCCACCCCCACCCGTCACAGTTCACTCGGCGCGCACCCTCACAAAAAAGTATTGTCGGTGTATGGGTGTGGAAGTCCTTTACTGTATATTTACGTCCCTCGTACTGAGTACATATATGTATATGCACATAGTTTGTAGCCGCATATTTGATTCCTTTGGTGTTGCTGCCTGCTGATGTTGCCATGCTTTTATCCTCAACTTTTTCGTTTTATTGAGCGGGCTTATAGGGGGAGGACAAGCCAAAAGGGATACAAAATGAGATTGGTAAACGTATGAGTTTTTTTTTTGTGTGTTCATTTTCCTTCTTTTTTTTTGTTGCGAGAACGCGCACGTCGCCATAACAAAATGGTAGAAATGGTGAACGCCAAGAGCCATCCATTGAGTTAAAAGGACGCCGCGCCACAGCAGCACTCAATATAGACACATGGACGGATAGATGGATGGATCGTAGATGAGTATATGCGGATAATGGTTCTATATATACATATAAGTTATGGAGATTCTGTGTATAAAAAGTGAGACCAATGTATGCACATGATGGCACCTACATCGATTCCACATTACGTCGTCCTCCCATAGTCCTACACAGTTAAATCTATATATATATGTGAGGCCGAACGACGCAGAGTGCGAGGGTTGTACATAAATCACCCAAAAAGCATCGCTGGCTCTCTCGTTGGTTATGTGCGCTGTAATGTGACGTGGGGGATGGGGTGATGCTTGGTGATACCGGTGGGATGTGATGCTTTTGTGTGGTTATTTTGGGTTGGACTTTTAGTTCCAACTTCCACATATATTACATTTTGGGCTATATGTGTGCTGTATTGGAAACGGTCGATATTCGGTTCGCACATGTGTAGTAAAGTGCTTCTAGAATTGTACTACAGTACGTGCACAATGGACATTATTTATAGGAATACAGCGGCAACAGCACTCGCGTATGTGTGTTGAAGGAAGTTGTTTTTTTTTTTCTGCAATGGTTGTTCACACAAAGCTGGAGGTGTAAGAGGAAGCAATTATTTTTATGATTGAATTGTAATGGATTTCAATTGCACTTTTTGCATATGCATGTGTACTTTATGTAGTTTTGTTTTTACATACTTGGCATCTGGATTCGGCGGCTGATTACAATGGTTTTGCATAAATGCATTTCAATAGCATTATAGCATTAGCTGGAAGTTTCCGAAAACAAAGAAATTTTTGATTGGATTTATACAGTCATTGTAAAATGTGCCCATATGCTCAAATATTGGCATCCTAAATTTAGTTCAATGATTACAAATATTTTCAACCATTTTAAATGCGGTTGAAAAAAAAAAGCCCTCAAACTCTCGTTCGAAAAAAAGCAGTTTCGTTGCCAAATCCAAAGATCAGGAATTCAGGGGGTATAATTT
>JANSTS010004821.1:1541-18865 GCA_026546915.1 Sylvicola fuscatus | reverse complement strand
TAGTGTAGTTGCATAAAACACCAATTAGTGTTTATTTTGCTAACTGGAGAGTATAATGAGAAATGACCGTCTCGTCATGTGGTTTCATGTGTGATGTGTGTTAGAGTTGTTTCCGGAATGTTGGCGGTGGAAGTCAGAGCACATTTTCAGGATGCATTATTATAAAATTTAGTCATGTTTTACACCAAATAATTACCATCTAAGAATATTCGTCGTTGCAATGTTTAAAAACAAAAACATAAATTAAGCATTGTTTGAATTGTGTAATACTGTGAGGTATGTTATAGGCTTATTCTTTAGTAACCTTAAACTTGATCTGATGAGTAAGTATAAATCAAGGCTATTACATGTTTAGATTTTTGATCGTTTGATAAATGCTAAAGATAAGCTTCTAATGAGATTGTGTGATGGTGTCGCGAAGATCAAGAATAACATTATTTAACGTAGGCGAAGAGGGCGTTTAAAATAATGAAGGTGATGGGGTTGATTTATGGTCGACCATTCTGGGTTAAGAGGGTACGGAAAGCATACACTTAAAAAATTGATGTCACGTAAATATGAAGATAAATTTCGTAAACTGTATAAATATAGTGAATATTCAATATTTTCTGGTAATTTTAAGCGATTTTTATAAATTACAATTAATTATCATGTTGAAAAAAATTTTATGGTTTATACATAAATATTACAATATTTTGACATTCCATTTTATTCATTACTTTAATTTTATTTAAACTCTGGAGGTTATCTGAAGACGTTAAATTGGGGCGAGACGAAGTTTTCGGGGTCCGCTAGTTTATCTTAAAATTAAAACAAACATATGTAATATGCAATTGAAGAAAGTGGTTGAAAAATAGTTTAATTTTGTACAGCATCTCAAATTAAAAATTTGCAAACTAATTAAGCTCAATAACCATAAAACTAGCAGACGTTTAATTTTTTTTGTGAACTATTCAATGCATATAGTTCTCCTCCAAAATCTAATGAGCGATGACTAATCTATACAATAACACATGTGCAGCAAAACTGAATGGGTTGTAAGCATTATCGTAAAATCGCTCCTCAACTTCATCCAAGGTCTCATTTGCAAGCAATCAAAAGGCTTAAGTCTTATCGCCATAAAATTTCGCATATTCGCTGGAAATACCTCTTGTCACATATGGTTATTTAATGGTAAAATGCAGCGATGTAAAAATCACTTCGAGAATCCCACCCGACAGACACTTTACCATTGTTTAATAAGAACGCAGATGTGGCACATATTTACATCGACTGTGAAGAAAAGTGTGAGAAACGCGGCCTCCCCTTAGGTAATGCTAATAATGAACGTTTTACATACGCGCCCGCCATTCATTGTCACGGGGGAGTTGCAGTAGTCGACGGAATGCATAAAATGAATGTGGATAACACACCGGAATGGAGACAAATACACAATTGCGGCCAAACGAGTCTATGCCTTTGTCTAAAACGGCTGAATGAAACATGAAATGTGAGCGCCTTAAAGATTATGTGTGCGCCGTCAAATTGAATTCCGCTTCCACTCATGTCGATTTGTATGTTTCAGCAGAGGCGGGCACGCGAAATTGGCGGTGCTGGTGCTCTATAGCGGCATGAGTAATTGCTGCAATGTAAGGGTGTCTAATAATACGACGCGTGGTAATGGAGATGCGAGCTTTTATACTTATTTTCGAAATTAAATTTCACGCAGGGAGTTCGGTGAACTTAAAGTGAAACGCGCGCGCCATCATTTAGCCTAATTGCATAGACGAATAGATGATAACGTAATTAAATTTAAGCATTTTGGGTGTGAATCGTGTACGGAAAATTGTTTTAAATTCTCCATACACTCCCTGGAAATATGGAAATAAACAATGCTAACGCTGCGCAAAACTGTAAATTTATGTCTCCAATATGTGCCGACTGACTGTTAAACCATACGAGTACATACGATGTGTACTCACTGGAGTTCACAATAGTAATTTTTGGAAGCACCGTGCCCGATGTGCGATTATAATTACGAGGCGGCGTGTGAGATGATTGTCTTTTGCCCGACTTGCTTTTTAATTAAGCTCAGCCACATTCGCTTTGACAAAAAAGTTTACGTTTTATGCAAATTGTTATGGTCGCATTCCTTTATCGCAAAGTCCATTAAAGGAGGCCGCTATAAAAGGTGCGTATTACAAAATATCTGAAGAACTCAATTTAATGATGATTAACTTGTCTAAACTACGTTCTTAAGAATATCAAAAAAAAAATAATTACCAGAGTTGATATAGCATTAGTGACTGGTAAACTTACAGAGATATGATATCCTTGAGAATTCTAAAAGCATTTTAACAGCAACAAGAATTTTGAAAATTTATTGATCAAAAGTTACAAATTACAATAATTGCACAGTGCTTCACATGTAAAATTATGTTTCTGCATCAAAAATACCGAATGTGGGCACTTGAAAGTTGAGACAGCGGTTTTTGATAGCAAATACTTCAGAATATCTACCACTCAACAATTGCAAGTACCAAATAACATTTATGTGCAACAATTGATTGAAAATTTGAGTGTGAGAGTGTTTTGTTTAATAGCACACATTTTTGATATAGTTTTTTAACATAACACCTAAAACCTTAACTTTATAAAATAGAATTTTTTAGGATCGTGAAACAAACACTTGATGTTTTTACATTCAATGGGTTCCGTAGTTTCAGTATCAGAAGGGTATGTCCTCCATAAAGTAAAGCAGACCTTGCCGACTATTTTTCTCCTTTGGTATGCCTATTAGTCAATATAAAAATATATATAGAAACATGCGATGGTTATATCTCTGCAGATATATAGTACAGCGACAAAATTGTTAAGGACTGAAGCAATTTGGCAAGCTCTCAAGAAAATATCGTGAATGTTAGGAAACTTAAAGTATAGTGCAACGACAACTTTTGCATGGAATGTAAATTAAAACTGAAGAGATTGTAAATTTAAGCATAAATGTCACTTAAACATTAGGTGAGTTAAAACAGATTGATTTATGCAATCGGTTGAAAAAGTGATAATGTTTGTCGTTAAATTTCTTATGATTTTCTATGCTTAATTATTCCAGATTTGAAAGAAATGTTTTAGGTTCAAGGCGGTCATTAAAACCACCCAAAACGCATATAATACAAGTATATTGCAGTCGTAAATATAAAGTTTCATACATGCTTACCCGGCCATAATTTGTGCCACCTGCTTTCATCAACTTTAAATCGTCATCACTGTCGTCGACGTCTTCGTCGTCGGCTTCGTAATCTACTGAAGCGTTAAACACTAAGATCTCATTCCACCAAAGTGGCATATTATGCTTAGCTCTGTATGTACAGAACAGAATGATCGTTTATACATAAAATCTCGACGGCAATGGCCTATAGAAATGAATACTGAACCGTATACTCTCGTATTAGGAAAAGGTGAAGATTTCCATTCGGCTTGATTTCAAATCGATTTGCTCCCTCTGAAGCAGCAGCAGCACTCTTGAATGGTGCGGCTTACGTCATCTGCCTCATTCTCTATTTACCAATGGCAGGATGGTTTTCCGTCCGCAACCCCCTTAAAATTACCACACATTTGAGCGACTTGAGGTGACAACACTTCTATGCTGGAAGAATCGTGCGATATTGTTATCTAAATCGAGGTGCAAAATTATTTGGGCCATATCAAAAAATTACCATCCATTCCGGTGGGATAGACGTAGGACGTGCTAACATTTGTGACGTCATTGAACTGTTGGAACTTTTTATTTTCAGGGATTGTTTATTGGATATATTTTCCATATTGTCTCGCGTTGACAATTTTCATAAAATTTGAAGTTGAATTACCAAAAGCGCCTTTGTAGACTCCAATCAATAAAATAAAAAACATACATGTTTTATATGGCTTACAATCTTTTAAGTGTGAGTTGTGGGTCAATGTTAAAGTGATATCTTTTTACAAAAAACAAAAATCTACAGGTATAATGAGGAAAGAGCATTAAGTCATATTGTTAAAATTTGTGTCACGACTATATACTCTGCAACTTTAATGATAAAAAAAGTTGGATATCAGTGCCAAATGTAAGTAACTTCTTGACCCGTCTTTTACTCTTAAAAAAAACTCTCGTAAAAACACAATTTTAATATACCGACCAAAGCTAGACACATTTGAAGGATGGGGGTGGCGAAACAAAATGCTGTAAAAAGTGCATATAAGTAATTTCATAACGAATATCATCCATTTGCGCAATGTTGTGCAACACAGCGTCGAAAGTTATTGCAGTAAATCATTGCAGAACATTTATTTCATTTTATTTGAAGTCTTTGCCATACGGATTTGCCCTACAAAAATCATATGCTCGCAAAATAGTTATGCAATACAGCATTATTTTAACGTTTTCATTTAAGAGTCCCCATAGATATATGTAATATTAATAAAAATATTTGTTTTTAATGTAACCTTATGCATTTTATGATAATAATTGCAGTCAAATCACTTGAAACATAAAACTGTTATCCAGTCTAGTTCACAAAAAATTAACGATCACAGATCATCCTAACAAATTTAAAGGCTCATCAAAATTTTCCTCATGTACGTTTTATCGCTCATAAAAAGGAACAATTATTACCTTTCCGTATGAAATTCGCGAGATATTTTTAATTGCTTGCAAAACCGTGTTAGGTATTTCTTTGTCAAAACATTTTACAGTCGTCGCCAACCATTACAGTAAAAATGAATAGAACCTTATTTGATCAAATTAATCAGTATTTTTATTCTCTGAATAACACAAATGTTTTTTTTTTTTTTTAAATCAAGCCAGGAATTTCTTTTCAATAGTTGAGAATCGATTTCAGAAACAAATATTCCTTACATAGTTTAATTACAAATATTGATTTAAACTATTCTGAGCAAATTAAAAGAAACTTAATCTTTAATTGGTTTTAATATTACGAAAACAGTTCAGACTGTTTGTTTTTAATTTTATGAGCAAACTGATGATACCATCAAACATAACAATATTATGTACTTGCTAACATAAAAGTAATCATATAATTTGATACTCTGTTGCGCCTTACGTCGCCTCATTCAATTTTATTTAATTTCTTTCTTTTTTATCTGTTTATATTATTTTAACTACTTCGCTATAAAATGTATAAGCTGTATTGGACAGGACATCCACCTTCGTCGCATTACTACAACAAAGCAGAAGCTATCAGGAATCGCCGCGGTGATTCGTCCCTGCCGCTCAGAATGCGGATATTTTACGAGCATGCCGCTAAGCCGTTATACCGGTACATAAAGTCGCGGCGCTTATCGGCGAATACCAAGAGGACAGGTTGTATTCATTACATACATATACTATACGTCATGCTTTTGCATAAGTCCGCCTGTGGACGTCGTTGCGGCAGTAAAAAAAATTTGCGCTAGCCGATTTTTTCGCTATTTCGCTTTAATGGCGGTACACGACCGTCCAACTGGCCAGGGCCGACAATTTATGACATCATTATATCGATTGGGGAGTTTGAAAGACGCCCAGATTTGTTTCAGTGTGTCGAACAGATAAATATATGCTCGCATTTAGTCGATATAAATGTAATACATCAGGCGTGCGTGGATTTGCTACATATATTGTTAATTGGCGAATAGCACATGTGGGAGCTTCGGTGTGTTCGCTTAATCAGCATACTGACTTCTACGTCGGTGATGGTGGGAAATTATTAATGCATATAGTTCCCCAATGATAAATTTGTATTCAAATTTGTTAAATCACTTGCCACAAGAAATAGATTGGTAACTGAATGAATATCGTGTAATGCTCGTATATTAAAAGGAGTGGAAGGTTGTTGATGGTCAGAAGAAGGAAAATAACAGCTTTTGTACGAACCGTAGAAGATGAAAACAAATCCAAAGTCTGAAGCCGCCTACATCCACCAGGAATTATGTAGATAGCCTGCTGCGCAACGCCTCCTGCTGATATGCAAATGTATTGTAAATTATACATACGCTGCCGCATCGTGCTGTACATTAACAGCGAATTACACGGTGCGGCGAACCTCACCTGCCGCTGGAAATGCGTTGCATGAGTACCTCATTTCAACTTGGCAATCAACATTGTATGACCCACTCTACATAACGACTTCCGGTACATAGAGACATGCAAGATTCCCGCAAAGATTTATTAATGGTGTGCCACGTCACACGACAATGAAAAGTCAACCGACAGTGATTTCATCACGCCTTACATTCGTAAAAGCGCCGCATTTACAAGAGTCTCTTTGCACCCTTGGGCTTTTGTTACTAAAGCGCTTTCTGTGGCCTGCACAATGGCGCGGATCAGATGGAACGGAAGGTGGGAAGCGTTAGTGGATTTTTTGAGATTAAAGCGTTGGCACCATTATCAAATGCGCTTCCGTTTTGAAGTTTCAGTGCAGCTCTTTTGTTCAGAAATTTATTGTCGATCAAAAGTTTTACGTTTCTCAAGAATACGAGTATGCATACGTTTGAGCGAAAATAATCTATTCATTTTTTACGTTTTTAGTCATCCCTGTAAAATGGAGGTTCAATTTAAATACTCGAAACAATACTATCTATTGTTAACATTTTAAAGTGAGAACATTTTTATTTCTTTATTTCATATAAGAAACTAATGCGCTATTCATAATTTAATTTATTTTTTCATTTGCATGAAATTAAAACATTTTCTCACTAAGCTAACACCAACAATATTATTTTAAATAAAATCTATCTATATTAACGAATTCCGGCCGGCATAGAGCAAAAAAAAGTCTTGAATAATATGTAAAAGCAATGTTCAATCAAGTTAAAAAAACTTGATTGATTAAACTTAATTCTGCTTAAATCAGAATTTGTAATTACACAAAAGTTCACTACAAGTGACTCACAATGAATAAAATTATCCATGCTCAAAAGCCTCATTATTGCCAGTTACAAAGAGCAACAAAAACTTGTTAACTGCATCCATTCCGTTAACAACGCTGCAATAATGTGCACTTGCTCAACAATTTAAACCGCTCTCACATCCTCGCCACCCACTGCATTAAAAATAATTTATGCAGAATCGCTACCACGCCATTTTAATCTCTCGCTAACGCACTGAACACAAGCTCGTATAAAAGTGCAGAAATCAATGCGTCCGAGAATCAGTGCCATTAACCAAAAATAAAAAATAAAAAAAAACCCTACAAAAAGGCTGATTACCACGTAATTGGGTGTCATGCTTTGCATCCAAAGTACCATGAGGAAAGGTCAACAAATAAAGGAGAAAGCTTTCCACGGCAGCAGCAGCAGTACGCAGACGAGCATATACGTGCGAAATTCGGCGTCAAGGTGAGAGAGAGGTGACACCATGCGCGTATAGAAGCAGCACCCACTTATGGCACAATAAAATCGACAGCATTACACGTTCCACGGCTGAGGGAAAACAGCACGCACGGCAAACATACTAACAGTGAGTGAGCTAATTCAAAATACATACATCCCATCGAAAGGAAAAACATTGACCGAGCTTTTCTATGCTTTTCTATACCACCCGCTCGCTGCGTTCTCATCATATTGACATAGCTTTTCCTACATGTACGTACGACGTTACCGCTCTCGCATTCTTGTGTTGCTGCTAGCGCTGGCTGCCCTATTACTTTGCAGGTGTGGAGCAACACCTTGGTAAAAAACTCACCAGCAGCAGAAGCAGAAGCAGAAGCAGAAGCAGCACCTACAACAGGCAGCACGTGCATATATGCGTGGTAAATTGGTGGTGTGTGCTGGCAAATTTGCGCCAGCTACGCCAACATGGGGGAGCCGTGAAGAAAATACGGGTAACGTGCTCCTGCCGAAAAAAGGATATATTATGTGTCTATATACATATATAATAATGTTCTTTGATAAAGTTCCATTTGCTCGTACGCGTGCACTCCCATGGATTATGCTCGCACACGCACAGCGAACTCTTGAATGCGGAAAATGCGGCACTACAGTTAGGATAATAAGGGCAGAAAGGGAGCCGCCCGCACAAAAATCTCATCTCTCACCCAGCAGTATATGTACATATGTATATACATATATAATTGTATGTTGCTATACGGTCGTGCAGAGAATTCTGTGCGTTTTAGGGAATCGAGGGGAAACTTTGAGCGCTTGATGCGTCGACGCAGCTTTCATCTCAAAATATCCCACACAAATGGGATATTTTTATCATTCAAGACTCGCAGCTTTAAATAAAAATCATTTTTGATGCTAAAATCGTCATGCGGTGAGATCTAATATGTTGTATGCAGCATGAATTCACTCTCTCTTGCTCTTCACAAAAGCATTTATTTCTCCTGATAATTTTTAATTTCAAAATTCGTTCCGGAGCTTTTAATTATTACACAAAATGCCTTCAAAAGTAACTGCTCCCCAAATTTACATATTTTAAATAATTTGATCACTTTGGCACTTTTCTTAATTGTGTCACGCTACTCCTATAATTCAACAATGTCGCTAAGAAATTTGAATTATGCACTCACATGCTACGAAATTAAGTTTCTTCAAATGAATGTGTATTAATTAATTGAGAAAATGTTAATTTTCGTTGATGCCATGCCCGCAAAACGCTAAAGGAACGGCATTGCCATATCGCTAAGAAAACACAGCGTTTTCTCAAACCTGCCAAAAAGTGTACGCGAAATTATACAGTCGCGCTGCTGTACAGCGAAAGCCAATGCCAAACGGCAAGGCGGCTGGGCTCAACAGCTCTCTCTCGCAGTCCCGGACTGAATTTAGCTGAGGACGGTGCCGGTCGCAAATGTTCGTTGTGCTCGTGGGCGTTTTTAATTTATTCATTTAAATATAATAAAAAGTGATCTGTTGTATATTTCTAATTTAATTGATTGAAAAGCTCCCGTGCAAACTAGTGAATGTGATTTTGGTGTTTGTGTGAGCGAAGATTAAAATTGTGCAAAATGTGCAGGTGACGCTTGGAAAATTGTGATCAATGGATATCTTCTTCCGCAGCAGAAAAGTGTTAAATCGTAGTGAAAGTGGTGAATTGAAGTTAAAACATTTTTGAGGTAAACAAAAAAAATCGAAACGCTTTTTAATATTATTGTCGGTCAATTTCTGTGATAAGTTTCAAGTTTTATTTATGCGGCGTATACAAATATAAAAAAAGTCTGATACGATTTGCGATATTTAATGAAAATAGTGAAAAACGTGAGTTACTACGCTGCTTAATGGAAATATCAGCGATGTGGAGAAAATTTGTAACGGAAATTGAGTCTGGAAATTTATAGCTTTTCACAGCATGGGGTCTTGACCGTCAAGCAAGGTTAAAAACGTGCTATTACGTTCATTCCAATTACTGTTAACCAGATTTTGTTACTATTCACATTCAAATTTGTAACTAACAGTTTAAAGGAATCTACTTTAACTATTTGTGTGTGAAAAAAAAATTTAACTTCTCTGGTAGAGCTTTCTCTTTTCGATATTGCCGAGCAATTCAACCTGTTTGAAAGCCCACATTTTCAGGACGTTAATCCCGAAACGATTCTGCTGCTGATGACGCTTTTTCGCCGTTCGCCCTCAGCACATTTTCTCTCCCCCAAATATCTGTTTGATACAATTTTGTGTCTCCCAGCATTTTGCTGTAGTAACATTTGAGTCTCTCTCCGCATTCTCTTCTCTATACGCACTCTCAAAGCATTTGATTCTAACCATTTTTTCCCTATTTTCGTGCAGTGCGCTCAAGAAAAAAACCATCCCCCAAAGCAAAGGAACTCCTGATTCAACACTAGAAAGCATTACTTTTTGTTCATTTTTAATTTATGATTTTCACCTGAATTTTAATTAAATATACTTCTCACTTCTTACACCGACCGTGCACATTTACAAACTGAGCTCGGGAATTTTTTTTTGGCAAACGAAATTTTTGGCAAGAAACAAAAAATTAACAAAGCTTCCACCACCAATTATATTATGATGTATTTAGAAATGGCATACCCGACTGTAAATTATTCAAATTTATGTGCTTTTTAATTTCAAACAAATGCTAGAATGCTAAAAAGGTGACGCGAAACTCTGTGACGCGTTTAAATCTTAAAAGACCTGTGTGATAAGCCTCGAATTCAATTTAATTGCTTTATGATAATTGTTTTGTTTTCTTTGTCCGCAGACAAAGTTCAGAAATGATGAAAATGAATAAAGGAGCGAAAAAATATAATTAACAGTGCAGAAGTTTAACAGTTTTAATCCAAATGGAGTGTGTTAAAAGAAAGTGGTTTTGAATGTGTGTCCCTTAACTCGAAAGATCTCATGTAGAAATGCTTCAAAGATAATAGCAACTGGATATTCTTCCCTTAGAAATTTGCAACACTACACGTTGAAATCCTTCTGTAACGTTCTTTCATGTACAGAAAGTTTGTCCCATCTCTGTGCCAGCTAAATGTCCTTCTTCCATAATAATTAAGTTGTATTGTGTAAACCAAAACTGCTCCGCACCTTCTTCACGGAGAATGTCTGAACGGATTACTACCACTGGCTTTAATTTGCACTTTGGATTTAAATGGATTCGTTTAGGTGAGTTAAAAAACTTAATTATTTCAATTACGGCGTGTACAATTCTCCGTTAAAATAAAGTTCCTTTTCATCGATTCGCATAATTAAAAAAAAAACGTTTTCCTTGCGATGAAGTGGGGATTTTTTCAACCATGAAAGCTGTACCCGCAAAATTAGGTGTTATAGAAAGTGTTGCCTTCTGAAATTGAAAATCATATGCTGATTCGTAGAAATATTCGTTTTTTTGCTTGGATATGATACATACAATAAAAATGAATGATATACGAGTAAATAGAAGACTTATGCTGTGAAAATTGCGATTGGGTTTGAGGAAATGCATAAATTGGATAAAATGGATAAAAAAAATGGAAAATGGCAGATGGATCATCTCGAAGGGAAAATTCGCGTTTCCAAATTGAATTCATATTTAAATCTGTCTCGCTAAGAGATTTACCATCAATGCCTCAAATTTTCATTACTAGAGCAAATGTCAAAACTCATAAACTCTTGTCGTTTTTATAGTATGTTTCTGAGTGAATTCATTTTTTTATCGAAAAAAAAGGAACTATAAAGTTTATTGCCATCAATAAACAACAGCATAATTTTAATTTTTTGTTTTTGTAAGTGTACTTACTGCATAACTGAACTCATTACTATTGAGCTTTTATTGCGGGTGACGAAAGACCAAACTCAGCATTAGTGCACAATGCACATGTCCGCCCTTATTTATCTGTGACTAGATCAATAGTCTGCCAAGAAAAATCGCCCTCACCACCGAGTCAAGGGATAAAGTTATGTGAACTTTGGTGCTCCGCGTGCTCACACTAGAAATGTGTATGCTTTGCTTCTTAAATAGGTAACGCAGGGTCGATAGAAAAACCGTCATTCATATGTTACATGAATGGCACAGGGGAAAATGGCGAACGCGAGGAATGCTGTTTTTAAAAATCAATTTAAATTTGCCACCGTTTGCTATTCAGTTAATTGTATAGTTAACCGCCATGAAAAGCGTTCGCTGCTGGCAAAGCATTTTATTCATCTTTCTCTTAAATGAAACATTATTTCTTTAGTAAAATCGCACGTGATTTATGTAGACGACATCTTGGTTTAACATAAACGTAATTTTTGGCTTTGCGTAATGAAGAGACATTCTTTTTCGCAATTTTTTAAAACAACTTCTTTCAACGTTGCATAAAAGTTTAAAAATATGAAGAAGGCTGCATCATTATGATTCCATTAATGTTAAGCGAGATGTCCCAATTGCAAGTCCTTGACTATAAATGAAAAAGCACAAAGCTTTCCACTCATAATGACGCACAAAACATATATGCTAGACTCAAAGCAATATCCATGTATCAGCTTCAAGCAGATTTTTTAATCCCATGGATATTGTTTGATATGTGCGGTTTATGTACACAAGCTCACCATGTAAACGTGTTTTTAAGGCCACAACGCTATATTTGCAACTAAATTTCATGTTGAATCTTATGTGGAAGTCTGCCCTCTTAACTCCGACAAAACGCTATCGAAAAGACATTTCCTTTTTGTGTCATTCCACTGGACGATCAATATAGCAAGACCTCATTCACATTCATCCATGTATACGCACAACAAATAAGTCTGAAGCAAATATGTAAAAGCGAAGACTACCAGAAAATAAAACCAGGAGCTCTACAAGGAAGCCTTTTGCACAAATTTGCCTCCTGCGTTGAGCTTTCAATTTTATGCACTCGCATGCTTTTGCCACCACCGACATCTACGGCACCGTGGAGCTTAGCTGGTGCGAGTTCACTTGTTGTGTGTCATATGGGACGGTATATTTTTCATAGCCATATCTCAAAGTGAGTTGTTCGGATGAGCTTGGTTGGCCTGCACCAGTCTGTATTTTTTTTGGGGTGGGTCTGCACCGCTCAGATTCCGTGCTTTATACCGCTAAATTCCAGCAATTTAATTAATTCCCAGCGGGATTACTGTACAACAATGCCATTAGTGTTTGCAAATTGCGTCGAAAACATTTTCACAATTTAAATGTTTGTCAAGTGAGAGTCTTCATGCTCAGCCAGTGCGATGACGGAAGGGATATACATTTTTCCGCCAGTTTTGTGGTCACCCGAGTGTTCCTTATCTGCATGTCAGCTCGCGAGGGTGCTCATTTCAACGCAATCACACTACAATTTACAAGCTGCAACGAGAAAATTATTTCGTGAATTCGTAATGGCGTTCCATAAAGTGCGTGGTCCGCCTGTGGAAGGTTCGTACAAACGCTTAAAGAATTCGCCTGAGCCAAACTTTTTCATGCCCATTGTTGCTAACATTTCCAAACAAAGAGTGCAGACTTCTTTTGTGCGAAAGTTTGTGTTGCTGTACCCTTTTTCGGCATTTAGCCAGGGAGCGGCTGTATTGAAAACTTTTCACAATTATTATTTCAATATACGTGTATCCGGTACGGCAGTGTCGGTTTCGCGTATACGCGAGTACATGCCGCGATTCCAGCCTGGAGAGAATGGCTTCGGAAATAAATTTGCTATTAATTGTGGTCGTTGGTGAATTTAATAGCCGCCTATAATGAACGAATTTCGCGTACTAAACAGTAATTTAAAGTAGCGAAAAGTGCCAACCAAACCGCGACATTGTGTGGAAACATAAGCTGAATGTTCTATGTTGCGGGGAATGGGTAGGATGGTTTCCTCGTTGCATATATTCGTATGTAAGTTAGGTCGTGGTAAGCGGCGACGTAACGAACCAAAATGAATAGAGCCGAGGGTTCATGTCGACCCAATAAAGATTTTGATTTTATTCTTTTCGGCGTGCTTATTACATACAAGACGAGCTTTCAAAGTTTTGTTTAACTAGCGCGCAGTTTAATGTCCTTAATATCGGCTCTTCCGTATTGGTAGGCTTTAATTATATTGGGCTCCTGGAAGCTATAATTAAATGATAAAAATGGTAACGACTGTTGTCCAAATTTTATTCGTTTAATTTGGTGGGTTGTATTTTGAAGGGTAGTTTTCACCCAAAAAAAATTACAATTGATTTATTAGGCAAATGATTAAAGTGTTATATATAATGACGTTAATAATGTAAAACCAAAACATTTTTCACTCGCTATTTGTGTGGCATATTCGTGCTAAGTCCATCTATCCTATGGTATTGGAAGGACATAAAAAAAACTTTGACAGCCAAACAAATATATTACTCACAACTTGTAAATGTAAACAACTCACCGCCCATGTTTTTACTCTTTTATCCAGTCCCATCTACTAAGGACATCGAAACTTTAAAAAGTGCTTTACGAGTGGTAAAGGTTGCCTAAATCTTCTCTTAGTCGCCCTCTTGCGCTCGTTCGCTCTCTTTCTATTAAGCGCAGTCATCGGGAATCTTAGAAAAAAAGTTTCAACCCTTCCTCACCATAACTCAAGTCAATCGATTGGATCGTAATTTAACCCACCCTTTATGCAGTACATTACAATAATATAGAGTCTAACGTGCGGAGCATCATAAATATAGCGAGTAGAGTACGGCACGGATTTCCGGTTGTCCATCCGTTTGGATGAGCTTTATTAACACGCGACAATTTAATAACAAATTATAGGGCGGTTTACTAGAGCCAAATGTGCTTCAATTCATAAACTACCCCTACATTTCAGCTAAAAGCTCGGATATGCATGTATTTTAGGCGCATTTTTCAACTGAACAGTCTGCATTCTCTGGTTTTCTGTGAACTATCGAATTGCATTCAACATCGCGTGCGTCATATTCATGACGATTTTGAGAGCTTTAGGATAAAAATTAAAGCATATATCAAGAATTCGGTACAATTATATTGGAGGTTGATAAAAATGCCAATTGCATGTCTTACTTATATGATAGTTGCACTATTAAAGCTTTCACAAATTACAATAAATATTTCATATTGGTATTAGAGAGGTTTGATTGAAAACATGTCCAGGGTGCAAATTCCACCCCATTGATGCTTGCATATGTTCAAATTAACATTCTGCGGTAATTTGTCCAATTCCAATGACAGTCATTGGCTTTAGAAACTTTACATAGTTTAAACAACTTTATGAGGAATTCTAATCTGTATATATTTACCATGTCCCTAGAATTTCATAAAAACTTTCAGCATATCTCTGCACGGAAGGCACGTCGTTGCCGAATTACAGAAATTCCATTTACATTGGCATTGTTTTAATGCTGCACAGGTTGATTTAGTTATATGATTCCCAAAGAATTTTACTTTGGACTGTGGAGTTAAAATATAACATAATGAAATTTAAAAGTTTATGCAGTGCAGACTGCAGCCAAGGCGCGGTAAGAGTGTTTGAGTATGCGGTCGCACTTGCATAGATTCGTTCGTCAGAATATAAAAGTTACGACTGCTGTAAACTTTGTCAATTGAAATACTGCAAAAGAAATCACTTATAGCGACACACGTGAGTAGAAACATTTGTATGTAAACCAATAAAACTATATACTTATATGCGAAGAATTAAGGAGTGCATGTCATTCTAAAGAAGAGAATGAGAAAACATTGTGCACTTAAGTAAATTGAATTCCAGTTGTTTTGCCAACTTATAAAGCAAATGACAAATTGAATACAGTCATCGGGGACGACTTCAATTTGTCCGCATTCCAGAGGTGCACAAAAG
Organism: Sylvicola fuscatus; assembly: GCA_026546915.1. Lineage (NCBI taxonomy): Eukaryota > Metazoa > Arthropoda > Insecta > Diptera > Anisopodidae > Sylvicola > Sylvicola fuscatus. The sequence continues at coordinate 3,662 of JANSTS010004821.1, read as the reverse complement.
GTGCTATACGGAATACAAATCGCATCCTAGAACTACACAACTTCGTAATGTTGATTAGTTATTGCTTCAACAATCCTTCATATAAATTTCAAGATTATCGTTTCGGGGTGGACGCGACGCCAAGAGTGGGTGGCACAAGTTTATGTTGTGCTCGTATGGCATAGCCCATTTTCAACGGAATTAGCATCACCACTCGGCTAACAAACAAACAGATACACCAGGACGAAGGGTGGGCGGTAAATGGCCACTCTCTTACACAGACGAAGACATTCGACATTCGAAGTTTCTGGGTTGTGGTCCGAATTCTCGATGGTACGTCGTATACACATTTTTATTAATTGCAATCTTGTGGGGAGGCCATTTTTCATATTAAAGTGGCGAGATTGGGCCAAATGTAATTGGATTGTCTAAGCTGCAAGAAGAGAAATGCCGCATTGTTGTTGTGTGAAAACACAAACACAAAATATACACATGGAGTCGGAGATTGGGGCGTTTGTTTGTGTTTTTTGTTTTTTTTTTTTGATATGTTGATGATACCATCTCACATGAATTATGGAGCGGCCTCAAGATTGCTGTCCGTATAGGCTTATGATTAAGGTGGTGTGGCATTTATACTACTTTAATCGAAGCACTCCTTGTTGGCAGATAGGGTGTTTATTTTTGTAAATAAGTAATGTCTCTACTCGTAAAACATTTAGGTACGATAAGAAGAAAATCTTACAAATTATTGTATGCGAAATGTAATTAATGGATATTAAAAAGCCCAACAACATTTATTCGATGGATGTTTAAGAGGTTAGCGCAACTAAAAATAGTAAATACCCTGTACATGAATAACCATAATAATATCTGCTACGACCGACAGATACAAATGATAGAGCGAAGAATGTCAAGGTGAAAAGAATTGGGCGCCTTGCCCACACGCATGTTCGCTCCCTTTAAGATCATTTATAATATCGTCGCCTAAACATAGATATTTTTCTAATAAACATCTCGTTCACACACGCCGGAAATTCTTTAATTGTGAGCTCTCACTTTAACTTGCCGCGCTCTTTAATCTTCAAGGCAACATCACGCAACGAAGAGCCGACGAATGATTTATATTTGTATATTTTTTATTATTTTTAAACTCAACGTCTTTATACGTTCTATTAATTATCACAATTATATATAGATACAGTTGCACACAGAGAAACTACATTTGGCTGAGCATAAATATATATGCAAGTTGCAGTGTGCGAGAAAAAAAAACTTTTCCCTATAAAATGGCGAAACTAATTTAAAGCTTTCCCTTGTTTGAGTGTGTTGGTGTATGTGTGGCGGCCACTCATACGAGTATGTGTTTATTTAAATTTATTTATATTTTTGTTGGCACTCACTGAGCACATTTGCTGTGTCAAAATGGCAGTTAAAAATAAAATAAATAGAAATATATGTTGAACGCAATAACGAGCGAATTTCCCGCACTTCGTCAGATAGATGACGTGTTGACGTCACTAAAATGCGCACAGTTTTCCAGCAGCTAGTTCGTCTCGCTAATAAAGTGTTCAGCACATACCATATATGTAGATACCATATGTGATGCGTGCGCTTAAAGACATACCGAACGAGTGCCACAACAAATATGATTTACTGAATGCGAAAGTTGTCAGCGTTTTGTCTAAGTTTTATTGCAATAAAAAGTGTATAACTTTTCTTTCCCATTGAGTGCTTATGTATAGGAGCTCATTGAAAGGGGGAAGCCACCGAGAAGATGATAAAGCAAATCAGTAAATGAAAACATTATTTCCGCATGATTGGCGCAAAATCTTATATAAAATCCAATGGTTAGAAAAAGTTCAAGCCGCATGGATTTACATGGTATTTTGTGGAAAGGTAAACAGGAGCTTTTTTTACCAAGGAAGGGTGCTGATATGCTGATGTATGTATGTTTATTGATATTTGCTTTGCCATATTTCGCTGTTTATTCTCTGGCTGTGCCAGTTATAACAATATGATGTTTCGTCGTTATCACGCAACGAACTTTTCAGCGTTCCGGGTATTTACCTGCGCCAAAGGGTGTCGTAAGTCGTAACCTTGTTTACGTGAACCATTGATGGTCACGCAAAAATATTTTACCCT
>JANSTS010004810.1:15955-26709 GCA_026546915.1 Sylvicola fuscatus | reverse complement strand
ATATAAAGTGCATTAAGATGCACTTTCTATACATTTTGCTCACAAGAACTGCATAAAAAGCGCACAAAATGAATAAAAACCGTCCAGCATTTTGGGCTCGGAAAGTTGCTTCACTGTAGCGAAATTATGCATTTTAAAAATATTCCAACTATGAGAAATGCATGCACATATGCATCCACAATCACTTTGTGCAACTTAAAGCGGATATCTCCACATATCTTTTACTGCTTCAAGTGCATCAAAAAAACGATTTGTACTGATTTTCAAATTTTTGCAAATGCATTTTTATTTTTTTTTTTTTCAGTTATTGATTTTTATAATATCATAACCATTTTGTTACATATACATTTTGTTTACAAAGCTTATTTTTATACCGATTATAGAATGATGTTTATATGTGAAAAAAAAAACTGAAATGTTTCTTTAAAATTAATCGATTAGGTTACAAAAAGCTCAAACAAAATCTGATATAATTTTTGGTAGGAATACTTATGTGCGTTCAAATAGATAAACTTAAGGTTGTTCCTTGTAAGATTACAAACATTTAGTGCAAAGCTAAATTTATTGTCACCTGCAAATGAATTCCTTTCGTTTCGACTCTATAATTTTTAAAGTTAATTGATATTTATTCACTTAGTATTCAAATCGAGGATAATTAAACAAACATTTTAAAATTATTGTACAATCTGAAGTAAATGCAAATTGTTTTGAATTAAGAAAAACCATAAAAGCAATTTTATCTTTAGTTTAGGTTTTGAGTTGCTAAAATGAGTTCTTCAATGTTTTCAGAAAAAATACAATAGTTTTAATTAAAGTAAAATAAGTTAAGTAAGTAAGTAAAGTTATAATAAAATAACACAACTGATTCAGTTAGAAATCCATTGATATCACGATGAAACCGTTTGAATTGCCATTTGTGTTAATCTTAGATTTGAATCGGGGTTAAATTGAGGGTTAATTTTCGAGTTAACTTTTCAAAAATATGTTTAACCTACAAAGTTCATTATTTGGTTGTCATTTGGCATTCGGTTGTTTCTTTCTGAATATTTATTAATTAAAGAAATAATTAATTAAGCAATCGTTTAGAATTGTTTTGATTTTAAAATTAATTAAATTGCATTTCAGAAATAAAATTGATTAGCTCTCATATTTATTTGCATTTGCATTTGCATATTGTTTAATATTAAACGTTTATTTTAGTTTACTTTAATAAGTCTATAAATTAATGATAAACTCCATAAAAACAACTCATTTAGAAGCTTAATTTCGGAAACGATAATGACTTTAAATGGATTAATTGTAATTAAAAACAAGTTTATATAAGCTTTTTCCATATTAATTACGTAAAAATTCAGTGAGTCTAATTTAACAGTATATAAGTAGTGACATACAAATCTAAGTCTATATTTTATATAGAGGGTCCATAAAATATGATTGATGATGGTGGACGGCAGGACTCGTGCATCCCGTCTCGTCGCGCCTCATCAGTCAGACAATACATCGAGGACTTGGCGAAAAGCGATTTTGTTTATGGTTTGGTTTGGTTTGTGTGTCGATTTTTGGCGCTCCTTTTATGTTTACCAAAATCCGGATGACTTGCCGCCTGGAGGATTTCGGACGCGAATGCAGCTGCGTTTCTCATCCAAATCATCTAGAATCATAATGATAAATAGAGACATGGCCAAATCGCAAAAGTACAAACCAAAACCACTTACCTTCACCACTGATCGAGAAAGTCGTATCCTGCAGATTGCGCTGTCCTTCTAGCCGATGGCCGCGCCCAGTGGGCGTGTCAATCTGTGACGTCTGGCTGGGGAAGCTGATTCCTGGGCCGGTCAACGTCTTGACGAACGGCTCGGGCGCCGGTATGTCGATTTGCAGGCCCTCATTAAAGTTCAAATTCTTAACGCCGTTGGTCGCCTCCTCGGTGGGCGCGATGCCATTAAGGGCGTCGTACACGAACGGCGGATAGACGGGCGTCTCAATGAACTGACCTTGTCCCTCGGCGACGCGCAGCTGGCCACCGTCAACGCAGACGCGTCCCTTGACGATGACGTATTCGGGCACACCGTGACACGTCATGCCCTCGAAGATGTTGAAGTCGCACGCCTGATGGTGCGACTTGGCGGAAATGGTGCGTGTCGCCTCTGGATCCCAGATGACGATATCGGCATCGGAGCCGGCCTCGATGCGTCCCTTGCGTGGATAGAGATTGAAGATTTTCGCCGCATTTGTACTGGTGATGGCGACAAAGCGCTGCGCGTCGATTAGACCGGCGTGGACGCCCTTCTCCCACACGACAGACATGCGATCCTCGACGCCGTTCACGCCGTTCGGGATCTTCGTAAAGTCTTTCAGGCCCAACTCTTTTTGTTCTTTGTTGAACGTGCAGTTGTCACTGCCGGTGGTTTGGAGGTCGTCTCTGAGGTGAAGCAATAAAGTGTCAGTGGAGATGTGTCAAAGATGCTTTTATAAATGTTAGGAAGACGATAAGGGTTTAATGAAAATCAAACTGTTAACTCAGTAGTTAATGATATGTTTCCCGCAGCGATCAATGACATGATGGGTTACATACGATTCTAACGATAAGCAATGAAAATGGAGTCCCATTTATATTAAACGAATGTGGTGGCACCTCAAGATCATCAAAGTTCCTGCATGACGCTAAAGAAAACTCAATCCATAGCCATAAAATTACACTTACAACGCCAGCAGCTTCATCAGATGCGTCGGTACCTCCGGATCAGAGCGAATCGGTGGACAGGCCGCGTAGTACACGGCCGCGGACGGTGGCCGGATGTCGCGCATGCAACAGCCAATGGCGCGTGCCAAAGTCTCACCGAAGACGGTGATGGAGCGACGACGGGCACGCGACACTGAATCAGCTGCCATTCTACTAGTTATGTTTGTTACATAAAGCGGAGCTTTAGCCTTAAAAAATAATGAACACAAATATACCCAAGATTGTGGTTAATTTGACCTTGAAAATGACAATATTAATACAACGATTAGTTAAGAAAGTGCAAACAAACTACAAACCAAGCAATTAGCAAACGACTACAGGCTACAGGTTAATGACCACCTAAGTTTACCTCATCCACATTTGACAATGAGACAGTAAATGGCGCGCTTTTGTTATGCGATAAGATCATGTTAAGGTGGCAGCCGCTGACCTTGGATCAAACTTCTATATACTTACTGGGCTAACAGTTGCATCATGAACTGTGGCGTGGTGGTGTCGGGCCGCAATGGCGGACTCAGCACATGGCAGGCGGCATGATGCCAACATTGGTGCTGGTAGTTGGTGCCGTCGCTGCCCAGAGCGGCCGCCAGTGTCTCACCATAGATGCCGACGTTCTTGTACCGGCGTCTGGCGCGGGCCAACTCAACGCCGGCTGATTTACTCATAACATGCACAACGTACAACGGGCAATTCACCTGTATGTTGCATATTTAGTGGCAGGTGTAGGATGTGTGCAAACAATTGGGTGGGAGTTGGTGGGGCAAATTGGGTGGGGTGTCCAAATCAGTAGTAAAGGTGCAACAAAAAAATAAAGTGGTTTACTAATCTACGAGTATAAATATCAATTTAAGGAAGTTCAGTTGTTCTTTCATGACACTTGTTTAGTCTTATGAATTCTTAAACTTCTCCAAAGATTCTACACATCTAAGAACTACATTTTTCATTTGGAATCGATTATCTACAAACGATTGACGGAAATGCCAAAAGGAGAATCTGATCAAAGATTTTAGTGACCAAAATCAACACCTTTGAATGCATTGAAATGTCAAAAAAGAAACGTCTACTCTTCTTGCCAGTCCATTTCGGGAACAATAAGATGAAGCGATAGAATTTAAAACGTTTGCCTTTGCGGCACGCTTATGCTACAAAACATTGATGTAGTTCCAACTTTAGCATGAGTCGTAGTTGTACATGACACAATGCCGAGAAATGCATATGTACATATGTAATAAATGCAGGTCACGTAACACAAAGAATTAAAGAAAACGAAAAAGAAGCAATCGAATTGTAATTAAGTAAGTGAAATTTATCATTATCTAAGACTGTCTGTCTCCATCTTACAAAAAATTAGTTTTCATAGAAATTCAGAAGACGTATTTAGAATTATCATCTTTAAGATCTTATAGCAATTAATGGGAAACATAAAATATCGGACGCAAAAGTCTAGCAGTTTGTCTTCATTCTTTAAGTAAATCCATTCCGAAACTCAAACTAAAATCTTCAGGTAAATTTAATTCTTGTTGATCTATCACTAAAACAAAAATAGTTGATTCTTAAAGATGTTTTACGATAAACTAAATGAATTGCCCTCAACAGAGAATTGTATGCAAAAAAAGACTTAAAGTGCAATAGAGATATAGCAAAAGTCCAAAACACATTCCTGACTTATAACTTTCTTCAAACAATGCAATCTACATATAAATCTCAATGAATTCTTAACAATTTCAAGTCATACCTGATGAGCGATGACACATGCCCGATTCACCGCCTCCGCCTCGACCTCTTCATTGCGCGACAGTTCGTGCCCCTCAGGACCGGTGACACCGGCCGCCAACAGCTTCTGCACATTCTTGGCGATAATGTCGCCATTTTCGGCGTGCACCTGGGCAACAGCGCCCAGCTCCTTGCAACGCTCGAACGCCTCGTACAGCTCAGAGTCGTTCACCTGGTATAGGCCCTTGTACGCCATGAACATCTTAAACGAGTTGATGCCGCAATTGTCGCACAGAATCTTCATTTCGTCGCGCACCGACTTCGACCACCACGTGATGCCCATGTGCAGAGCATAATCACAGCACACTTTGGGATCGGCCCAGCTGCGCCAGCGGTCGTACGCCTCCAGTAGCGATTCACCCTTGTTGGGCAGCACAAAGTCAACTAAGAGTGTGTTAACATATGGTTAGACTTTGAACGTTTCTTAGAACAGCAGAAATTTACAGGTAAGGTAGATACTTACTAATTGTAGTGGTACCACCAGCAACAGCCGCCTTGGTACCCTGATAGAAGTCATCAACAGCCACAGTGCCGCCGAATGGCAGCTGCATGTGGGTATGTGGGTCAATGCCGCCCGGAATGATCAACTTGCCGCCGGCGTCAATTTGGCGAACGCCTCCCGGTGCAACAAAGTCAGCACCAGAGCCGACATACTTGATCTTTCCGTCTTCCACGTAGATGTCCGCCTGGAACATGCCATCGTGATTGACGACTTTGCCGCGTTTAATGTACAGGCGATTCTGTGCGCTCTAAAATTAACGACGAAACTGGATTAATGTCTGGCGAGAATTCCCAAAATTGGTATTATCCAATTAATTCAAATGATGTCATAACAAGCCAATTTTCACTCCACCCAAAACGTCTTCATTGCATTGTCACAATCCAATTAAATCCACAAATTACATCCGAAGCTTCTAAGCGAGCGCCGCGCTTCCTTCGCTAATAGCCACGAATTGAATCGCGCATTAATTGGGCTGATGCGCGGCAATTGTTTAGCGTCACTCATGCAATAGTGAACTATCTGTTGAAAAACATATGAAGAAATTCATGTCACTGAATTAGTCCAAATGTTAAAAATAGCCAGTTCTGGTCGATGCCACTGGCTACAGTCAAGTCGTGCGCATCTACTTAACCATTCAGCTGGTGGTTCAGCCCGGCCTGATGCCCATTCACCGCGAATTAACAATTTTGCACCAGTTCCCAACGCAATTTGTGTGTTTCACGCGAAACAGAAATAAAATGCACATGCAACACACACGAACTAGGCCGGTGTCACGCGTTATGGCTGCACTTGTCTGCAGCAGACATGATTGCACCAGGCTGACCCATATTTTGGGATGCACAAATGTCAACCAACTGATTATAACTGCATGAAGCGCACTCGATCTATAAGTGGGAAGCCCGCCAACTGGGCTGGCTGTTAACGAGCACGATCATCCATCTGTCTGCGGGTGCATCTGATGCATACAGCTGCATTTGTTTGACCCCATTTGAAAAGTGAATGCGCCTGTCGGGTATTTTTAATGCTTCCATATGCTCCAAATGACATAACAAGGTGAATTGGCAATGAAGTGACCCCGAATGTTGTGCGGAGTGTGAGAAGTTTTGTGTGGCTTCTGCTCATATGTGGAAGACCTGTTGCACTGGGCAAATGTGCAATTTGCATTTTTGCGTGGAACGCATTGAAGTTGGGCCTAGTTCAATCTTTTTGGACCATGGAGTGATTTTTGTTGGGAATCAGAAATGTTGGGCTTCAAATTAGGATAACTGTTTTCGATTGTCTTGAGCCTTCGAAAAGTATCAGTAGCAAAATTAAAATCATCTATAATCCAACTTCTTACATAATTTAATCCGAAAAATGCAATTCACAATGGGCAAAGCTGTAGGTAATAAAATTCAGTAAATTTCTTATCTTTAATGTTTCAAACGAAAAAGAAAAAGAAAACAAGACTGTTAACAGGTTAATCATTAGGCAATTGACACGGAATGCAATTTCCTGATAAGAGACGATATCATAATCATGCTAGTGACATAATTACCATTTCATGCCACAGCTATCAATTAACGCAGCATTTTACACAAATATGCTTTCCACTTTTCTTCTTCTTTTCTTTGAATGCACTTCGAGTTGCGGCGCACTTAAAACGAATCGTGTAGCTGTACAGTTTCCCAAGCAATTAGTCAATTGAAATTATATGTAACAAAGAAAGCATAATTGTGGGAGCCACGATTCACGAACAAAACATAACTTTAACGAGCATAAGAAGTCTGAAAATAGTTCCACCAAAGTTCACTGATCTCTTAAGACGTTTCAATAGATTAGTTAGTCAATAAATGGTAGCTTTATGGGAAATAAATAAATGATCAAACTATGTGCCTACTGGAGCAATATCGGACTTTAGCGCCGTTAAGACGCTAACAATTTTTGAAGAAAACAAACAATTAACGTTTGCCATTACGTAAGAAGCAGGAAACTACAACAATGGTAGGCACAAGAACGGCCGGCCATCTCCGATTTCATGGTGTGTATTGAATTTCCGCGGTGTTAATTGTTTCTTTACACTGGCGATATGTGGATGATGAAGACAGCCAGACACTCGGACAGTGACAATCATATGACTGCCAGGTACGATTTGACATGGTCCAGTGTTGAATTGGGAATCAGCGGGAGACACGTCCGCGTCGCGTCAATAGATCAACAGCAATCGTTCGATATTTTGAAATCGATGCTATTTCGGTTGTTTGGTGGGGAGTTACCAAAATGGCTGGGTAGCGGGTAAGTATGGTTAAAGTGCGCGGCAAGGGCGGCCGCGAACCGCTATAAATATATGCCGCGGATGAGTGGCCGACACTACATGTAGTCGATTGTGTAAGCATATGTATTGTTTATGTTCGTGCGGCTTATTGTATTATTAACTCGACTAGACGAAGATGTGTGGAGCCGCGTCTCGCATCGACAACATGTTCAATGTGTTTGCTGTTGTCGATTCCCACGTAAGATTTCCAAATAACATTTCGTTGGTACAGGGTGACACGAAAGGCAATTTGTTTTGCTGTAAACATTTTTTTGCTGAAAGATTTGTGTCTCAAATATCTCAAAAACGCCAATGCCGATCTTGAATTAGTCTTAAAATAGCGATTTGCCGAGTCGAAGAATTTGAGAGAAAGAAAATGGAGAGGCCACCCTGTGCATCTTAGATCGTAAAACAGCGCCGATAAAACATAACAAATAACAACCCATGATCGTTTTGAAGTTATCAGATGTTGATGGAGTCAAAATTTCGACGAGTTTCGGCTATTTTCAAACATTAACTTAATTATTACAATTTTGCCTTCGTTTAATTGCATTTTCGTCTCACGCGATAAGATAATGCTAAGTTGACAGGCGATAACGGTGTGAAAGTCGCTGTATTTGCAGATTATGCGATTAATTTGTAAACATTGTATTGTCATTTCTCACGATTGCACCGAATACATTGCCAATCAAAGTGCAATCAAGATGCTTTGACCTTCAAATGTATGCCTCTTAATGACCAAAACATTTAAATACTGTCTTACTATTTTTCAGATTTGTGTAGATTAAGAAACAAGTGGTAAATGAAATGTTTTCTTGTGGATAAATATACCAGAAAGTGGCGTCACAAACAATTTGACTGGGCAAGATGCCAATTAGACGGATTTCGCCTCACCGTTTGCACGTCTTGCCGTATATCAAGGTGCAAATTGATGCCGGCCCAGAAGATGAAGAAATAAATATGGATCCATCACATTGACGCGGCCAACAGGAATGTTTGACTTTTTGATTTGGAATGACTTGAATCGGGGATATCATTTTTGGCCAGAATAATTATAGAAACCGTAAATGTTTGAACCAACTTTCTTCAATTGTCGACTCAAGACGATCAACAATAACTCAAGAAATCTACCAACTTTCTACATTATTATAAGAGCAATTTCTAACGAGAACCATAAATAACATTGCATGCTCATAAAGCTATCAGCGACTCCCTGAAGATTCGTGCTGGCACTATCCGACTGGGCTGCGTGCAACCAAATTCATATACGCATCACGAATAATCGTCATCGCGCCAATCAACCCAGTTTATGGAGAGCATATATTTGGCGTGGAATAACATCAGGAGGAGGATGGGAATGGGCGACAGCCGAACAATTTCTGGCCGGTACGCGCACACAATCTGCACGAAACGCACGCCACCACACATCACCGCCAGCGTACGTTAGTGCGAAGATTGGAAGCGAGCAACAAATTTATCGATCCCAGAATTGGGGTTAGCGACCCTACCCTATACACTGGCGGTTTACACACCCCCTCGGCAAACAATGAAAGTACCCGCTGTCGCCCTACGTCGCGTCGATTGGCACATGTCGCGCGGCATAAAACAATGAAGTCTTGAGCGCCAGCTATTAGCCTGGCAATTGACACATATGAAACATAGAAGCGACACACACAAAAGACCAGATGGTTCCTTATGAATATTGCAACAAAGAAAAAAACATAAATCTTAATTGTTTACCTGCAAATGTATTGGCACTTTTTTAATTGGTTTTGGAGCTGCCATGATTGGAATTCTGCTTCTGCTTCTGCTGCTGCTCGGAGGTGGTCGACTGTAAAGATTGATCGATGTTTATGTTTCACTGGGACACTTTTTACATTCAATTAGGTAAAAGCGATGCAGGAGCAATTTATGTCCTTAAACGATTACACCTCCCCCCACCAATTTGTACCACAACCGCTGTTGTGAAGAAGGGTGGTTTAGATGTAAGATAAAGATAGCCTGAGAGCAGGGTGGCACAATTGAGTTGAATTTTTGCGCATTGCAACGAATTTTGGTGTCGTTTGTATGTGCGCGCATGCGCGCAACAAGGATATCAAGAAAGTGTAGAAAAGGTCAAAGGCTCTGTTTACACGGGCGGACACGCTTCCTCGGTCTGGCTGCTGTATCTTCGGCTAACATTGACACACGCCGGCTGTCAGTTTGTTTTGTAAATGTATATCTTAGCCTTGTGACTCATAGATGAGGCCAGGAGTGGCTGCCACATTAAGACAGCTGACACGCGATTTTCTTATCAAGAATCGTCAATCGACCAACTGGATTCTCTTGCAACATAAATTGATAACTTTTGTTGACGTCTTGCTGATCTTGACCAATCTTGAAGCAATAAAACGATTTAGAGCTGTTTGACGTCTGAGCTGAATACTTTTGCTGTGACCAATTTCCACGAAGGTAAACGCTAGAACGCGTCAATGTGGCAACTGGTTTGGCACGAAAACACTGTTTAAGGGCAGATATGGCACCGGAGTGGACTGTACCAGCCGTAGAAGTCGCAAGGTGTTGCTGGCTAGCAGCTTATCAATGCGCATCCGTGCGTAATGACACGCCTCAGAGATTATGTGCGTGAAAACATTCCTATATGCAATGTATGTGCAGTTGGCATCGGTCACACGTACGTGCCCAGGCATCTGGAGTTGTGCATTACATTAAGTCGCCGCAACATATTCACATAAGTATGATTTGTTACATAATAACAGCGCCGTTTTAGACGTTTGCCGTTTCATTATCAAGGGCGTTTCGCCTCTAAATGGACAAGTGCACTTGTAACTGTAAACGCGAGGCAGGTAAGGCGTTCTTCTTGGCTGGCTTTGAATGAACTAAGAACAGACGATTTGCTGGTTGAAGTGGTTAATGCTAGAATGGCGTGCAGACAAACGATTTTGATGCGTTTTTGTTTTTTTGTTTTGTTTTTTTTTGTTGCTGGGAATTAAAACTGTTCATTTTTGTTTTTTTTAACCGAAATTAATTGAATTGAAAACCTTTCGAATTGGCCGCATCAAAATCGAATGGATTTTCGCACATAGCACCGTACTAATGGGGCTTGGGGTTGCGTGGTTGCTCCCCATTTCAGTGCTCTTCCCACTCCTGCAGAGTCCACACATCTAATTAAATTAGCCTGATTCTGTATGGCATCGCCGCGGCATTTTCATATGTGTTGCACAAAAACAATGGACGCGATAATTAGTCGCTGAAATGGAAATCGCGGCGAAACGATACCGAAATGAGCCTCCCGTAACGTTTTAGTGTTTGTACAACATAAGCTTGGAAGCATATGCTATTCCATTCAATTGAGTTTGCATTAAAGTGCATGTACCACGGCTCCATAAATGGGGATGGTAACTCAACATCCGGCAGAATTAACAGCTATAATTCAGTTAACTTTT